>ML832515.1:26083-54442 GCA_009831015.1 Picea engelmannii
TTTTTTTTTTATGTATGAACACATGAAAATAAGTTATTTTTAATCATGCACCTTGAGGCGGAGCTCCAACAACAACACCCCCCATCCTCTTTCTTAAGATTATAATGTGTTTTGCACTAGCTCACTTGGTTGAAAGTTTCTTTATTTAGTAAGAGGTATTGAGTTCAAGTCTCTTTTTTGTTACTTTTTGAGCAAGTTCATTCATTCATTGTAAAGTGTAGTTACTTAAATTATAAAAGTGAATCACTATAAAGAAGCTTTAATGTTTATTTTTAGTTACTTTTTTCATGCAACTTTAATTTACAAAGTAACTTTATTGTAAAAGTCATTCCCACTTATTCTATAAAATCGGGTCACTTCATAAGTAACTTATTTGTAAAAGTGAGCTTATATGCATAGTTAGAAAATAATGAAAATCACCACACGGATCAACTTCTACTTTCCACGTGGCTCTTTGGTTACTGCTTATGTATTTTTTTCAAAAGGGCATAACTTTCACATCTAAAGTCCATTTTCCAGCGTCGTTTTTTTTCAAATAACCCATTTTTTCAAGATATTTTCATCCATACCATCAATTTCATCTTTTGAATCCATATTATCTGAATATTTTAATATGGCTTCTCCACGTGATATTTTTATTTCTAGTACCAAGTACTTCTCATGGAAATCCCATATGGAGGATGTACTAATAAGTAAAGGATTGTACCAGATTAAATTGGTAAAATAACAAGAACCCAATGATTCCAAAATCCAAATGGGATAGCAAGAGTGATGAAACACATGAACTAATTAGAATTTCCATCTCTACTGATTTAAGATTTCACCTTCAAGGAATTGATGACCCCGATGAAGCTTGGGAAAAGCTTCAAGCTATGTTTGGTAAACACAATATTATTTGATCCCACCAAGTTGAAAATTAGTTAATGAATTTATTTCCCAATGATTTTCCTTGCATTGAATATTACTTATATAAGTTCAAAACACTTGAAATTTTATGTATAGACTCCAAAATAGATATGAAGGATGAACAATGCATATATGTTATTCTTGATAAGCTTGGTATTGCATATTTTTTCTTTGTATCTACCTCTTATGTCACCAAATAATGTCTAGGGAGTTCTTATAAATAACCCTCTCTTGATTATTTTTGTGATTCTCTAATTCGGGAGCAAGATAATCTTGTGCAAATTGGATTGATAAGCACTGCATGTACATCCAACAAATCCTTAGTGTTCCAGCAGAAAGATAAATCCAAGAATACCAAGAAGAAACATCGACATCCTCACCACAACAACAAGAAAAATAAGGGTACCGAACCCTCTCATCTAGCTTCTACTCTGAATTGTGACAAAGGTGCAAAATCCAAAAGTAACAATATTGACAGACATTAAACCTTTTGTGGGAAAGATGATCATGTGGAGTCTAAATGTTTTAAAAAGATGGAAGCCTTAGAAGCAGTAATGAAGAAAACACAACATCAATATTGATTCTTCTTATTCTAATGGACATGCACTTTCTACTTTTGGATTCTCCTTCAATGAAACTTCTACTTCTTCCTCTGATTAGTTGCTTATTGATTTTGGAGAATCATATCATATTATTAAAGATAAATCCATTTTTTCTTCTCTAAATGAATGTAACACTAAACAAATATTTGTTGGTGATTATAGATCTCTTTGTTTTGTAAGGCCTGGAATAGTTTAGGTATATAATGATCATTTCAATGATGTATTATGTGTTCCAAGTATTTCATGAAACCTTATATCAATGTATCAAATCACTTGTTCAGGTGAAGGGAAAACAATAGATCTTTCATCTCACGAAGTTGTAATCAAGGATTTAAAAGATCATATGCATGTCCTTGCAAATGGAATTGTTGATGATATTACCAGGTTGTACAAGTTTGATGACTTTGGGTCATCATCTTTTCCATCAGTTTTTGTTGCTCATAGCGATGAATTGAGCAAACTTTGGCATGGGTAGTTTAGTAATCTAAACTATTTCTCATTTCAACAACTATGTAATCAACATATGGTGACTGGTCTTCCTCTCGTTTCTTGTAGAGATGGTGTCTATGTTAGTTGTGTTCTCAGAAAACATCATCAGGAAAGTTTTGAAAAATGTTCCTCTTCGCACACCTCATCCCCTTTGTAGCTTTTTCACAGTGATTTATGTGGCCTGCTTCCTTATCCTTCCTTCTTTAGGTGCAAGTATTTCTTAAATTTCATTGATGACTTCTTCAGATGCACTTGAGTTTACTTCTTAAAACTTAAGAGTGAATTTTTTGACAAGTTTTTTTCCTACAAGTCCCTTGTTGAAAACAATATGGACAACAACTTCAAATATTAAGAACGGATAATGGAGGTGAATATGTGAACAACAAATTTATAAATTACTTCATTGCACAAGACATTCAAATGCAACACATTGTTCCATATACACCACAGAAAATTTTTTTGCTGAGAGAAAGAATCACACATTAAAAGAAATGGTTAATTGTATGATCCAAACTAAGGGATTAAGTCTTCCTTATCGGGAGAAATCCATCAACTATGTAAATTATATATTAAATCGTACTCCCAAAAAGTCTTTAAAAAATACAACACTGGAAGAAGCATGGAATAAAATTAATCCAGATGTAAACCACTTCCATGTATTTGCTACTATAGCATGGACTCACGTTCCTGATGAGAAAATGAAAGCATTGCAGTGTAAAAGTGAGAAGTGCATTTATGTTGGATATTCTAAAGATGTCAAAGGCTATTGACTTATTCAACCTCATTCCAATGAAATTATTATTAGAAGAGATGTTAAATTTGATGAAAATATCTTGGTCTGTGATTCTAATTCGATGTTTGTACCATTTGTATATTTTAACCTTGTACAATTATTTGTTGCAAACAAATTATTAATAAAAATAGAAAATATACAATGGAACACACAAATTACACAGATATTTACCTTGGAAACCCAAACCGGGAAAACCAACAACCTGTTTAGAGTTTAACCTCTAATATTCTATTCATCATTATCTTCATTGTTTACAATACAATATGTATAAGATCCCACAACATAAAAAACCGCTAATCCATTGACTCAAATTAGTCAACAACTCTAATTCCTTAACCAAAATTAGAAAAACATCGATGAAAACTATGTGCTGAAAAATCATTAAAACCGAATGCAAAAAGAACCCAAAACAATTCGAGGAAATTTCCCCCGAACCCTCTCTCAAGGGGGATCTTTCCCCTATGACCCCCCCACATGCAAAGAATATAAAAAATAAACAACAATCTCCCACTTGTTGTTTTCTTTGCATACAGAGGGTTGGAGTGTTACATAGTCAACAATCTAAGGAAACAATGCCCATAGATCCTCTGCATCAAGAGAACTTCTTAGTGCTCACATATTTTGTTAATGAATATGCAAAATTATTCAAAGTGTCCACCTTCATCAACAACACCTTATTTCCTTTAACCATGTCTCTCACAAAGTGATATTAAACACCAATATGCTTTGTCTTTGAATGATAAGTTGGGTTCTTCACCAAGAAGATTGCACTTTGACTATCATAATATATCCTTACAACTTGTTGTATCAACCCAATACCTGAACACAATATATGTAACCAGACTCTTTCCTTGCTTGCATGAGTGGATTCCATGTATTCATCTTCTATAGTTGGGAGTAACACTACAAACTATCTTTTTATCATCCAACTGATTTCTCCTCCAAATAGGTTAAACACATATTCACTTGTGGATCTTCTGCGATCCAAATCTCCATCCCAGTCTCCATCAACAAACCCATGTATGTCCAACCTACTTTCTAACCCTGATGTTCCTTGGTAGCACAATCCATAACTAGTAATGCAATGTTCAGTATAGTATAAACCATTGCATACATCAAACTACCAACCACACTAGCATATGGAACATGTGACATGTCCTCTTTGTATTCTTGTGTCTTCGGACACTAATCCATAGATAACTTTACACCTATAGGAAGAGGAACCTTGATTGGTTTACATTCCTGCACATTAAACCTCTGCAATATTGTATTGATGTATTTCCTTTGATTTAACTAGAGTTTCTTGTTTTCTTGATCTCTTTTAATTTCCATGCCGAAAAAAAAAATTTCATCACCAAGATCCTTCATGTCAAACTTAGAGGATAACTGAATTTTCACATTCCGGATCCTTGTTGTTTCATATCAACAACATATCATCCAAATATAAGACCAAATAAATAAGTTTATCATCGATTAATTTGAAATCCAAACAGTGATCTTCTTTGCTCCTTGCCAACCCAAGTCCCAACATATAAGTATCAATTTTTTTATACCACATCTTTGGTGATTGCATTAACCCATACAAGGAATTTTCCAACATGTATTCCAACTCTTTCTTTCTCTTCTCATCAAATCCTTCTAGTTGCTTCATGTAGATTTATCCTTCTAGATCCCCATGTAGGAATGTTTTCTTCACAACCATTTGTTCTACTTCAAAATAAAATGAAACAACAATAGATAAACTAAATATAATAGAATTTAAATTGGCAACAATAGACAAAATTTCACCAAACTTAATTCCCTCTACCTACGAATAACCTTTTTTCTACTAACTAAACTTTGTATTTCTCCACTTTTCCATCTACATTCAGTTTCTTCTTAAATACCCATTTTTTTCCAATGGGATTTCTTCCAGTCAGAAACTCCACTATATCCCAAGCCTCATTCTTGTCCAAGGATGCAATTTGTTCAATCATGTCCTTTTTCCAAAATTTTCCATCCTTTGAATCAATTGCCTCCCTAACAATTCAAGAATCATCATCAATAATAGACAAAGAAAAAATTGAATAGAAATAAGGTGGAGTATACATTTCTAGCTGCCTTGTTTCCTGAACCAATTGCCTCAATACTAGAGTATGAGGATATTGTTTTTCTGATTCTTTTCCTTATGTAGAGTTTGATTCATCATCCTGCAACTCAAACTTTTTTTTCTCTGGTTCTTCATTCCTTGGTAGGAATTCCTATTTGACAACATCTTTGATTTCTCTAAATACCACATCTTGCATATACACTACCTTCTTAGTTTATACGTTATGTTATCGCACGAGGTGTAGGTTGAGAAAATACAAACTCAACCCACAATTTTGTGACAACTCGGGAGCATCTACCCATTGTCACCTTAGATAAATTATCCCCTCTTTTAGTGATGAAGAAATTCACCACAAGGGAGGAGTCTCTGGTGACCCTAATGGGTAATGAGGAGGAAAAACAAGTAGTGAAAGGAAAACCCCTATAGGTCATGGTATGAGAGTTATTATGGTTTGAATAATGATGACTTTGGTGGAGGGAAGAAATATTATGATCAATAACCTACAAAAACAATGTTAGAAACATTATCCCAAGAGCAAAGATCATGAAAATAAACCCCCAAAGAATAAAATAAATATCAAGAAGTATTGTTGTCCCAAAAATTGCAACAAATAAAATATATAACAGCAATGAGAATAGGATAATATCTACAATAAATCACCACCAAAATCAACTAACAATAATAGGAGATGATAGTCAGAAACTGATATGTAATGTTCCAATATTTAGACAATGATTTTAGTAGTTAAAGTGGACTTTGTGCAAGTGATATCAGTAATAAATATGACAGCTCAATGGCTGTAGAAATGTTTTTCTACAGAATAAATTTCTAACCACGAAAATTAGTAAGTAAACACACCAATGTATAGCTCTTTCCAAGTAGATCAATTTCAAGTATTCACAAGGAATTTTCTGCAGTAAGAACGGTGAGTAAAACGAACTTTAAGAGGATTTTTTTTTCAGCCGTAATGGATGTATAATTTAATTAAGTACAACATCTAGAGAATGCCCACAAATCAAGACATCTTAGCATACAAAATATCTTTAAGTGATCACAATTCATCCCAAAAATCATAGATTACAAAAGTGTAATTTTCATGTATTCCAATGCAACAATTTGCGTTCTCCAAAGCAATTACAAAAATTTATCCTTGGGAAATGGAATCAAATAATAGATAAAATATCTATAGGTAAATCCAAATTGAACCTTGGTTTTGAACCCTTACAAAATCAAGTCGTCCTCCTTACCTTAAGACATTCTAGTGATTTAAATTGAACCAGTGAAAGATCTTCTAGGGGTGTAAACCCTCTTACTTCCTAGAAGATCAATCCTATACAAGCCTTTCCAAAAGGGGTGCAGGCCCTTCTACTTCCTATAGAAAACATTGAACACTTCCAAGACAAACAATGAAATCTCTAGTGGAGGGTGTACACCTTTGTGCTTCTCCTAGTGTTTAAAATTTAAAATCCTTGAAGAAAGATAAGCAATTGCAGAAATATATTCACATAATCCAAGAATATAGATGCAAAACCCTATTCTTTACCATATATCATCCATATTTATAGAATATAAAGGTTCAATAAAAAATTATTTTCTCCAAAATTCCAAAGACAAGCCATTTTCCACAATTCACAAGAGAAAATAAAGAGGCCGGAATTTTCCTTAGAGAGGGAGAGCCCTCAAAAGTGAGTTCTATATAAATGAAAAATGACTTTCCTCTGTTTATAGAGGAAAACCCAAATCATGTTTGTCCACACTACAATTAAATCCTTAGTTTTAGGTCAAAACCAAAGTTACAATGCTTAATTAGTGAATTGTTTTCCTCTTTTTTTCCCACATAGGCTACAATATGATGAAAAATGACAAAATAGTGTCATATAAGCCCACAAGACTCTTCTCCAAGGTGGAATGTGTGAAGGTAAGCCTCCAAACATCATTCTCCTAAGGTGCCACATCATCCCCAAATCAAGCAAAAGAGTGGGGTTCAATCCCACAACACCGCCAAGTGCACAAAATACACCCAACGACCTCCTAAATGTGTGACAACACGACCCAAAAGAGGGATTTTTGGGCATAGGAGGCTGACATGATCGCTTATTCATGATTCTAGGCCACATTCATGTGCTAGGGATGTCATCCAAGGTGAAATGATCATAATCCTAGGCCTCTAATATGTGGGGTGCAACATCCATCTAATGGGATTTCATGCCCTATGAAGGTCCAAGTGGCTCAGTCCCTTTCTGAATGACTTTCATCGGGAAAGGTCCTTCAAAGACAAGGAAATACGCCCTCCAAGGGTCCACAAGTCATATGAATCATTCCAAGTAAGCCAAATTTAATAAAATAACCACTTAAACAAGTACATTAAGTTCACATTTTCAAACTAAATAAATTATCAAAGACGTTATAAACTTTGCAAAATTTAGGTATGGGAGGGGTGTCATGGCACCCTATTGGGTAGGTCAATGCCCAAGTCAAGGAATGTTTCCCAAGAAGACCCTCTCTAGACCATGTGGTGTGTATGAGGTGGATTGGGGGAAGTACTCTTGGTCATGGGGTTCTTGACATATCAAGGGATCATATTGTCTCATTTATGGGTGCCTTTGTGGAGGGTCTGTTACATACCTTTGTTTGCAATGGAACATTTTTCGAAGCCCTTTATTTTCCTTTCTTTTTTATGGTACAAACATTGATTTCTCTGTGCAATGGAAAGAAAAGGAGCACTACAATGGCACTTGAAGTTAGAACAAATTGAGTGTTATGTGCACTATAATTAAAGAACATTGCAATTTGTTCCCCCATTAGGTGAGGCACTTTTTATTTATTTTCTTTTAAAATGTATTTTATTTTTTCAAAGATAAGTGTTTCATGACTCTCAAGACCTCAGGGAGAGCATATAGAAGGATGTATTATGTCTCTTAATTTCTATGGTGCTAGTTATAACACCTATGTGCCTTTATCCCCTTTCTTCTCGTGTAATGTGGTACAATCCCTTTTTGGGGTCAATGGGCCAAAAAACCCAAAAGATGAGGAAATGGAGGGGAAGAAGTGTGAAAATTGGTAAGTATGAGTGGGAATGGTAAGTTGAACCTTCAAGGAGACCCCCTAGTAGCAACCCTTTTCCCTAGGGTGACCAACTTACTAGGATACCATGTCAACCACCAAGGTGAAATAAGGAAAAATATTTAATTTCTGAGAAAATGTTCCATAATCAGGACATGACTCTTTTCAATATGCTCAAATGCTTCAAGTATTAAAGTGACACTTACCATGAGACTGGACTTGTTACCTCATGGAGAAAAACTTGTTGTCTTCGGTGGACCAAGCTAGTGTGGCAGATGCTACTATATTTTTGACAATGAGTGGTGATGTGTGGTCTATAGGAGGGGCTATATCTTCCCAATGTGGGATCCATCGATCATTTGGATCTCGACCCTCCATGCATGATACCTTCCGGCCTTGGGACATCATCTCCTTAGTTACCCTTAGGTTGGGGGGTAACATCTAGCTCCTACATGGGGACATGTTCTCGTCGTAGAGCACATGAGAACCTCGACATCCCTTGGTATGAACTATTCCTACACACACTTAAACTAAATATTAGAGCACCAGAGGGTGGAAAACTTACCCTTTTATTCATATAAGCAAAACTTCAAAAATTCAAAATTGGCAACTATAAGATTTCTTTAAAAGAATTTGGTTTTGCATTTTTCAAAAAACTTCTAACTAACATGTAATCATGATCACCCGATTCACACAAATGTATCACAAAAACCATGTATATATGCAAGACAAGCAATACGTAAAGAAAAAAAGAAAATGCATTGCAAAAATGAAATGACTTACCTACTTACCTGGGGCCCTAAGCCCATAGAAATCAAAATACTAAATGTCTAAGGTGAAATCGTACAACCAATGCAACCATTTTCTCATCTCATAAATATATACCCCCCTATGCATAATCATGTGATACAACAAAGATAAGTCAAGGACACAACAATCATCGACATAAATAAACATGTGATCAATCATAGAAAGCAACTCATGGAGGTGGGTGGGAAGGAGACAATCCTATTGGAAAGAATTGTCACAAGCTTGATCCATCCATATTTGAATAGGGATACCACATATATCAAATGGCTCATTTTATTCCTCACTTACATTATATTTGATTTCTAAATACTGAAAGGAGATGAAATATCCAAACAAGACCTTATGATTTCTCAGAGAAACAGGCACAAGACAAGGGATAGACATAGATATGGAAACATAAACCTTCTCCATATTCAAAACATTTTTCTTCTTTATGCATTTTGCAAATCCCTGCATACTACCTCATGTTGAAAATACAATTTCCTTATAACATGGATCTTTGGTTGCTATGAGTTGGCCACATCCTCATGTCCATCAAAATTTGAGCACGGAGATGGTTGAGGGTATTTATGAAATAAAATTTCTGAGTGCTCAAAAGGATAATCCCCAAGGTATGGCTGGAAATAAACATAAGTGTATTGCAATAGAACATCCCCTGGTAGATGAAAAAAAATCGTGATCATATCATTATTAGGCTGCCAAGTATATGGATCATCCATGAATGAAAATTCATCTTCCAAAGGAAATATTTATGTATTCTTTATTTGGAAGTTTCTCTTGATGTCGTAGATGGGATATTTATCAAAATTGAAACAACTAATATCCCATTCATGCTCCCTAACACATATGAAATCATCAATATGATTGTCAACTATATCGGAAGGTTGCTCCATGAATTCACCTATATCATTAGAGTTGATTACTTCTTCACAAGGTTGGACAACTTCATCTTCCAATGTCTCGTCAGGGTCTTTATCATGAGAAACTTCATCAAGATCTTCTTGGAAAATTTCTTCATAGATCTATCCTTCAATCATTTATTCATACAAAAGGGTTGTCCCTTTAGTAAGACATGCTTCGCCAAATTGTTCTTTAGTAAATTCTTGAGGTAACCATTTTTATAATATTCATTAGATGCTCAGTGACTTCATCAAAAATTTTTATCTCTTCCCTATGCAAAATATTTCTCATGATACATTAACTTCTGGGAAATGTCTCATCTTGAGCTCATGAAAGTTCCATGGTGCCATAATTCCATTATATGAATAACACTTCAATAGAGTCACCAGATGATCTCAATGTTCATTGAAGATGGAGAGGGTATATTTCCTCAATGGATTCGCCAGATAAACTTATATGAAGTTCATCCAAAGTTGATAAGAGGGTAATTCCCTTAATGGAGTCATCAGGAAATCTTGAGGTAAAGGATTTGAGGGGAAAATTTCCAAATGTCATTTTGGGCTCAGAAAGGATTCAAAATCCTCCATGGAAACTACACCAAAATGTTATCTCACGGGGTGTAGTTTTAGAAAATCCAACTTCAATCCACAAATGTGTGACAAATCAGGATAATTTACCCATTGTAACCTTAGATACATTATTCCATCTTTTAGTGATGAATAAATTCACCACAAGGGAGGAGTCTCGAGTGACCCTAGGGGGAATGAGGGGGAAAAGTAAACGGTGAAATGAAAACCACTATATTTTACTCTATGAGAGTGATTAGGGGTTAAATAATAATGAATTTGGTGGAGGTAAGAAATATTCTGATCAATAACCTACAAAATAAATGTTACAACCACTATCCCAAGACCCAAGATCATGGAAATTGTTGGAATATTCACCAATACTGAGAGGGGGGGTTGAATCAATATTGAGCACTTTTTACCAATTTTAATTAGAACATGTAATCATAGATTTTATCAATCAATTATCACTTATGATTGCATTCAATATATCATAAAAATATAACCATAAACAATGCATCACAACATAATCATAGATACATAGTACACCATAGTTTTACATGGAAACCCAAATGGGAGAAAACCATATAATGATTTCTTATATATATAAATATTACATTCATAGGAAGCACCAACTTCCAAATTCTCCAGCACCAACTGGAAGGAGGCTCCAACCCCCTATTTACAGGCTCCAACCTGAAGGAATCTACAACTCCCTTGATTTTCCAGCTCCAACTAGAAGGAGGCTCCAACCCCTTGATTTACAGTCTTCAACCTAAAGGAATATCCATCTCCCTATGTTCTCCAGATCCAACCGGAAGGAGGATACGACCCCCTAATTTACAAGATCCAGCCTAAATGAAGCTCCAACTTCCTATATTCTCCAGATCCAACTAGGAGGAGGCTACGACCCCCTAATTTACAGGCTCCAACCTGAAGGAAGCTCCAACTCCCTGTATTCTCCAGATCCAGCCAAAATGAGGCTACAACCCCCTTTCCTTTCCCCTTCCTTCTACCTTGAAATATAAGTGTAGACTCAACCTATCACCGACACTGTCATTGACAATCAACATGTCATCCAACCTATCATTGTCCCTGTCAATGTCTCTGTCACTGTCACTGTCACTGTCACTATCACTAGCACTAGCAATGTCTCTGTCATTGTCTTTGTCACTGTCATTGTCTCTGTCACTGTCACTATCACTAATAATAATAGATCATCATCATCAACCATATCCACTCACATAGATCATATAACAACATCAAAACATATTCCCAACATCAAGCATCCAAGTCATGTGCCAAGATATACCTCAAGCATGTACCATGTATTTCATAAACCATGTACCAAAAATTATGCCTCAAACATGTGCCAACATCACAAAGATATGCCTCTAAAAATGTACCATAACATCCATAAACTGGGTACATCTCGACCATCTATCAATATCACAAATATATATGTCAAACCATATACCAAATATATGCCATAACATCACCAAGATGTTCTTCAACATGTACCAACATCACCAAGACATGTACCTCAAACATATACATCCATGTGCCAAACATCCAAGATACTCGTCAAACGATATGCCAAAAGGATGCCTTAAGCATGCACCATAATCACCAATATATGAACATCAAAAAAACATAGAGATCATACCTTAAATTATACAACAACCTGGTACTTCATATATTATATCAATAACATATATCTCTAGCCATATCCCAAATACCTCCAAGACATGCTTCAATCATGTGCCAAACCATCTATGATACAAGCCTCAAACCATATGAAAACATACATTTTTATCATGTACAAGACCTAATGCATCTCATCACAGACCACACACCAACCTAGTGCATATCATCTTCATCAAACACAAGATAGCATCTTCATTGAATTTTCCCTCAGCCTTGCTCGACAAACATAGTCATCTTGCAGGGCCTTGCGTGACGAGCCTCAGTCAACCTGCAGGGGTGCCTCGTGGGACGCCCTAAGCCTGACCTAAGAGGGTTAGTTAAATTAGGGTTTCTTAAAAACCCTTCTCTCTCCTCTATGGGTCTGATACTTCAATTTCACACTCCTTCACTTCCTCGGACTCACTACCTCATATTCGTCAATAGATCACTTTCTCACTTGAAAGATATTCAATGAACTTGTGTATATTCAAATGAGAGGCTTCATGATTTGTATTTATACTTTCAAAACCAACTCCATTACTTAACTTTAGGGCTAACCTGTAACTTCTTGTTGCAACCACTTTTCTCCTTTAAATAATTTTGGGGGTGACTTGTAACTTCTTGTTGCAACTGTTTAAGGGATTCTTACCCATACTTCGAGGTTTCCAACTTCAAGAGGTAATATCTCCTTAACTGTGAGAAACCACATGGCGTACCACCTACCGTTGGAAACAACATGACGAGTACTAGCCATATATGAGGTTTTTTCATGCATGTTCCATGTTCTTCATCCTCGTTTTCCTAAAATATCTTCTCTATTCATGACCACACTTTTGGGGCTTCTCAACCACTTAACCATCTTTCCAGGGCCTTGTATACTTCTTCAAAGCATCCTCCCATGAGGGCCATGATTAAAGCTATGTCATAAGGGGACCAATTTGGAGACTTATTCAAATACACCCATCATGTATTCCTTCAAACAAACCTATTACTTCTAGAGGCTTATTGTGGGGTTAACATGCTTCTTCTATGGTTGACATCAATGCTTCTAGAATTCTAGAGTTGACATTTAGGGTTGGCATCAATGAAAACTAACTTTCCAACAATCTCCCTCTTTGGCATTGATGGAAACACTCATACTCTACCTGTGACTAATTCTCCCGATATTTCTCTCCTCATGTTTCTATCCCCATTTGACATCGATGGCAAAGGGTAACTCTCTTTGGGGATTCTCCCCCGGCCTTCATGCTTTTGATCTTTCTCTCATGATATTTATCTACTGCTTTGATATAAATGGAAAACAGTAACTCCCCTTGACAGTATACCTTCTCTAATATTTATCTCTTTCTTTTATTCTTTCTCTTCCCTTTTGACATTAAGGGTAACTCCCTCATATGATTTCTCTCCCCTTGTCTTTTTTTGCAAGTTTCCATGTAGATCAATTTTGGGATTCCTATTACTGTAATCTACTGACGTAAATAAAAAAAATTCATGTTAAGGTTTCTTCATCACTTGACTTCAAGTATTCATATCTTGTCATCTTCATTGAACTGAAATCAATGACACAATCATCCAACAATATTCTCTTGATAGTATAACTCTTACTGATTGTTTCTCTCTGTCTTGATGTGTATTTCACTACTTTCCTTCCTAGTTGGTTTCATGTGTCAATATGTTTTACTTTTGAGTCATATGCTTTACAATGAGTCCATCTTCCTTTCTACAATTCCTTCTAAGCTCATGCTTTTCATCCATTTTCATGTATCCTCTTTGGTTCATGTCAAGTATTGTCTTCTAGACCTACTAAATATCTCATGAAATCATCTATGTCCATATGTCATAACAATTTTCCATAACTCTGCTACACAACTGCACATACTGTTGAATAATCTCCCACTTCATTGTTTTGAGAGATTCTTTGAATATATTGCAATTGATCACTACGTATTCTTTATTTTCAAGATGAATAAAATGTGTCTACTAGTTTGATATTTCTTTAAATCAAACTTTGCAAGTCTGCATGGGGATAAAAATTGCTTCCTAATAAACCAATCTATCATGAGACATTCTGCACTTTTGTCATTCCGAATCTTCTTTACCAAAAACTATAAACCATTCATACTACCCAAAAGATAGTTCTTCAATTTGTAATTGCTACTTAGACTCCCCCTCTTCAATATTCATATTGTTGGGAGTCTCCAAGATGGTTGGCTTATAAAAATGGACAAATCCACACTACTACAGAGTAATCTTCCTCTTCATTTGTAGATTCATAATATTCATGAATTACAACATCTTCCTTATTTCCTTTAGATTCATCAGGATCTTGTACTTCTGCAATTCCTATGAGTATGATCTCTTGGAGCTATTTATTCACATGGTCTTCTTGTTCTTGTTTTCTTCTCCAAACTTTATTGTATTTGATATCAGTGTTTTCTTCTATGAAAGGCTTCATCATGCTTCTACAATAACGAGCTATATCTCCATAATTGTGGCATTTGTAACATTCAATATCATAAGGAGCCACATAATCATATCTTGTTTGAAAATTTATTCCACACACTCTGCAATCCACAGATTTATGTCAAAAGTTATTGCAAGTTAAACAATAACCACAAAAGACACTTTGATACCTGGAAGTGAATGATCCTCTTTATGGTGTATTCCTTCTAAATTCATGCCTTACTTGATCACGATCTTCTCCTTTCTTCATCATCTAGATCTTCATTAATTTTTTTGTTCTCTTGGATTTTTCAAGTTTGGTTTTCGAGGAGATTATTTATTCTTCAATTCCTCTTTCATGTTGATTAAATTTTGCTTCAATCTCATTTAATTACTTATATATTTCCTTGATATGACTTATCAATAAAGTTTATCTCTTTTTTTCTTCTTTTACATTTGTTTCTAAATGATCAACTTCTTTGGGATTTTGAGAACTCTCCTTTAGTTTGATCAATTCTTCCTAGAGTGATTTGTTTTTCTTCATTTCTCTTTTTATCTCACTTAAGGAACTAATTAGTTTCTCTTCAATATCCACTTCACCTTCTTCATAATCTTCGTTGTTTCCTTTATGATTCTTAATTTCCATGAAGAGTACTCTTTTTGAATCATTGTCACTAGCATCATGTTCATCATATGAGGAGCTATCTTCTCTTGAGTAGAAGCTTTTATTGAGGATTTTTATTTTATCTCCTTTCTTGTTTCCCTTTTGATATTTCTTTTCTTTCTTGGGAACTTCTTCTTCATTACTATATGAATTCTTAGAATAAGCACATTTATAAGCAAAGTGACCAATTTTACCACAATTAAAACATTTCAAAGGAATCATAACTTTGTACTTGTCAATTCCTCTCTTCAAATTTCTTATGAAGTTGGCCATTTCTTCATCTTCTTCTAAATCATCATTGTAGTTTCACTTTGAATTTCACTTTTGTTTATTCATCTTCGTCTTCTTGGATGCCTTGAAATTTGCTTCCTTCCTGGGTGGATTATCCTACTATGTTTTCATTTCATAAGATGTAAGGATTCTATGTAACTCGTCGATTCTCAACATAGCAAGATCTTCTCTTTCTTATATCGATGAAATATTAAGATCAAATATCATTAGAATAGACCTTAGTACTTTTTGAACAATTATTGGTTCTTTAATTTCTTCACCCAATCCTTTAATAACTTTTACTATTTCATCAACTCATAGAAAGTAAGCTGCAATATCTTCATATTCCTTCATCTGCAGTTGTTCAAATTTACCTCTATAGGTTTGAAGCTTGGCCCCTTTTACTTTGGCATCTCCTTCATAAATATTTTGAAGTTTTTCCCAAAGATCCTTTGAAGTATCACAATGCATAAATTTGACAAATATTGAATCAACTAGACTACCCAGAAGAGTACTTTTATCCTTAAAATTGTTTTCAGTGAGTTTATTTCCATCTTTGTCCATTGGAGGAGTGGCAGGTGTTGTATATCCGTCTACTATTGCTTGCTAGACATCAAATCCTTGTGCCTAGAAAAATGTTTTCATCCTTTTATTCCAGAAGGTATAATTCTGACCATCAAACATTGGTGCTCCATTCTTAGTGTAATCCATGATATACCTTCCAGTGCTTAGAATCATTCTGAAGGAACCACTCTAATTCCAATCGTTGGAATAATCACCAATACAGAGAGGGGGGGGGTGAATTAGTATTGAGTAATTTTTACCTCTTTTTAATAAGAACATGTAATCATCAAGTTTATAAATCATTTATCACTTATGATTACATTCAATATATCATAAAAATATAACCATAAACCATGCATCACATCATAATCACAGATACACAATACACCATAGTTTCACATGGAAACCCAAATTGGAGAAAATCACAGAATACTTTCTTATATATCAAAAGATTACATTCATAGGAATCACCAACTGGAAGGAGGCTCCATGTTAATGTTTATGCCATTATTATAGTTCTTTTCATTTCAATATATAACAATAGCATAACACAAGATCACTAAGAAATACACAATCACAAGAGACACAACATTTATCCTGGGAAACCCTCTAGGGGAAGAAAACTCAGCAAAACTTCCTTATTATAGATAGCCAATACAATACCAAGAGATAACTTAAACTAACACAGAATATCCTCTCCTAAAAGATGTGCCACTCTCTCTCCTTCTTCTTCTACTGCAGTTCTGGAACTTGTCTCTCAATGAGCAAGTGAGGTGTGTTTCTAAGTGAGGTACGAGCCTCCTTATTTATACAAATCTGGCATATGTGAAGTGTATCTTCACTGGCAGGGATGAATTCTCAAACTGGATGGTTATAACCACCTTTATTATATTTCTGGGCCTCTTTATATATTCTGGGGTCGACTTCTTCTTTTTCCTTTTACAATTACATTATGACCAATCCACAAAATGGGATTTGGTCCTTATACAATAGCCAACATGATCAATCCACAATGGGGATTGATCCAATAAATAATATATCAAATAATAATAAGAATACACTTTGCAGTTAAATTATTTTAACACTCCCCCTTAACAAGAAGGGTATTCTTCAGCAACATCATGCGAGAGAGAGAGGACAACATCATCAACAACATCAAGTGGGTGAGAGGACAACATCATCAATATCATCTTGGAACACTGACTGGCGTATCTATAAATCATCAGAAGTTTTCTTCATCGGCAGCATCGCAAGTCTCAAAGGAATGCAATCATCATTTGCATCAATATGTATTAGTATAAAACTGATACATCATCATCATCATCACAGCACAAGGCCGGCTCATCATAATACAAGACTGGCCTTACATCACAGCTATCAAGCTGGAAGCTCAGTACTCATCTTGCTTTATGTCATAGCAATCATGTTGGAAGCAAGATACTAGAATGGCTTTACGTCACAGCTTCTCAAGATGGAAGCATAGTACTAGTCTCATCTCAATGTCTTGCTTTACATCACAGCACTTAAGCTGGAAGAAAGATACTAGACTGTCTTTACGTCACAGATGTTAAGCCAGAAGCACAATACTAGTCTCATCACATTGTCTTTCTTTACGTCACAACCATCAGGTTGGAAGCAAGATACTAGACTGGCTTTACGTCACAGTTGTTAAGCTGGAAGCACAGTACTAGTCTCATCACATCGTCTTTCTTTACGTCGGAACCATCAGGTTGGAAGCAAGATACTAGAGTAGCTTTACGTCACAGCTGTCAAGCTAGAAGCACAGTACTAGTCTCATCTCATCTTCTTGCTTTACGTCACAACAATAAATATGGAAGCAAGATACTTTTCTTTCTTTATGTCACAACAATTAAGACAGAAGTAGGATACTAGACTAGCTTTACATCACAACTGTCAAGCCGAAAGCACAGTTCTAGTCTCATCACATCATCTTGTTGGACAACTGAGAGGGGGGGGAGGTGAATCAGTTGTTACCGTGCTTAAACAATTATGCTTCTTTTAAACTATTTGCTGAGACACTAAACGATGATCACAATAATGCAGGGAAATAAACAATGGAATATTCAGCATCAGTCACACATATGAGAAACACAGAGACAGATATTTCCTGAGGAAACCCATATAGGGTAAAAACCTCTTTTTCTTTATATGATAAGTAATAGTTACATTCTTTACATTATCATACATATGAGCACCAACTCATAATGAGGCTACAACCTCTGTTTTGCAAGCTGCTACTTGTTGAGAGCACCAACTCTCTATTTTCTCTAGCACTCACTAGAAGGAAGCACCAACTCCCCGGTTTCTCTAGCACCAACTAGAAGGAAGCACCGACTCCCTGGTTTCTATAGCACCAACTAGAAGGAAGCACCAACTTCCTAAGTATTTCCAGCACCAACTGGATGGAAGCACCAAATTCCAAACATACAGGCACCAACCTGTAACACAGAGAACAAGAGTTCTCCCTTGCACCACCCTACCACCCTGGTTTCTCTGGCTGCAACCAGATGGAAGCTACAACTCCCTAAGTTCAAGCACCCACTTGAACCTCTGAGGACAACAGTCCTCCCGTGCACCTCCCAACCTCCCTCAAATATAAATCTTTGATACTGAAACTTATTACTGTGATATAATGTTCAACAATGGCTTACCAGACTCATCACTGTTCTGCTCCATTTCGTTACTCTGTCTGCCTCATTGCCTTCCTGCACACCTCACTTGCTCTGTCTATTCTTCTGCCTTTTAATATCTATGCGCCATCCCCGTTCACTGCACAGATCCTCTTCTCTTCAATTCAGTTGTTGCATTCTCCTTCTTCTTCACACAAGAATCACCTTCATCAGCTATAATCACAGCAAACTCCCACAGCAACAACAACACTTCTCTTCTTTGTACCGTGTATATATAGCTTCTGTGCCTCTCATGCATGCAATATTATCCATTCCTCTGCATGCTCAAACCATGCCAATCTCCTCAACCTCTCGAGTGCTCTACGTGATCATCATCGTAACTCTTCAGCTTCTCTGGCTGTTTTCCCACGTGTTCAGCATCACTGGATGTTATGTTGAGATTCCTCAGTCTCTCTGGCAGTTGAGATTCTTCATCTTCTCTGTGACGGTCGAGCTCGCCTTCTCTGTTTTAGTTACAGGCTTCCACGCTCATCCATCTATCAATCCCTTCTAAGAATAGTCTTTCTTCATTTGGACGAATCTTGGAGTTCTTCATCTCCTCTGGCGATCACACAACGGTCTCTTCGACTTCTCTAGCAGACGTCATCAATGGTTTCTGGCAGTCTCACTGCGTCGTGCCTTATTATCCCTCTGATCTTGTTTAAATTCATTTAAATCGTTGGATATGCGGTGATCAAATCTAGACGGTCAGTATTTGTGCTCTCAGATCTACGGTCTGGATTCGATTCCGGAGCCCCCTTTCCATTCTATCTTTAAGCGGAGGGGGGCGGTCCGAAATTGGGTGCGCATCTTTCGAGCGGTGAGGATTAAAGTATTCATATCAATGACTCTCATGCGATTCTGGACCCCCCTTGCCTTTCTGTCTTTAATACAGGGGGGGGGGTCCAGAATGGTGGAGTATTGACGAAGGGCCCCACTCCTGTCGTGTCACCTTCTATATCGTTCTCCACCTGACCATGCGACAAGACTCGGATCCTCCTTATCCTCTGACATCTGTCCATCTCTCGCTGATGTGACCAAGGGCTGTGACCACAGCCTTATGCATAAGGCGCTTTTGAGATTTCTCATTTTGCGAATCTGGAGATGAGGCATCTCGACTCTCCAAGTCACGATCCGCGAAACTCTGACACGGAGTTGAACCAACGGTCCATATATGAACTTGTTTCAATGGCCACGATTGGATCGTGATATCGCACATCGCGAAATCGAGATTCTTGTTGTATTGAGTTCTTTGCCTCATGAATTCATGATCCCCGAAACTCCGATATGGAGTTACATCTACGGTCCTGATCATTTCTGGATCTGACGATCAAGATTCACTCACGATTTCGCATATCGCGAAATCGGGATTCTCGTTCCATTGTGTTCTTTGCCTCATGAATTCACGATCCCCAAAACTTTGATACAGACTTGAATCAATGGTCCAGATGTGATCTTTATTCAGCGGCTGCGATTAAATCGCGAAATCAACATTCCTGATGTCAAGTGACTTTGTCATTTCAAAGTCCCGATCCCCGACGCCTCTCCATTGACTGGAATCAACAGTTCATATTTAACCTTAATCTGACGGCTCAGATTACATCGCGATATCGCATATCGAGAAATTGACATTCCTGATATCAAGTGACTTTGTCATTTCAAAGTCCCGATCCCTGATACTCTACTGACGTCACACGTGGTTTGACACGTGTTAAATACTGCCACATGTCACTCTGATTCGTGACTTACATGTGCCTGAAGTGTTGAATCTGCCTGACACCTGTCATTACCTGGTTTTGCCACGTGTCCCTAGCTGACGTGGTCTGTTGTCATGAGTTGGATCGACAGTCTAGATCACATGTTGATCTGACGGTTCAGGTTCAGTCAAGATTTCTTTCATCGTGATTTCGGGGTTTTTGTTTTAATTGTTCAAAGGACTCGTGAAACTCCAATTCCTGATTCTTCGATGAAGCCTCCTGTCAAGCTTCTCCTGGTGGCACCTGATCGCTGCCACGCGTCCTTCCAAATGGACGGTCCCGATTATGTCAGGATTTCGATACTTTCAATGTCCCAGTTCTCATGACCTTGAGAACTCCGATCTCCCGATGGCTGATATCCCGATGACAACTCCTCGTGTCGGGACTTCTCTTCTTGCTCCCGAGGCTTATCTCCCTTGCAGCTTCTGCAGATCTGACGATTGTCGACGACCCTGCACCAAATCTAACGGCTCTCGATCTTTGTCTTCCTTCTCCTCTGTGAACTCCCGTATCTTGAGCTTTATTGCGCGCGTTCTCCTAGATGTTGTTCCTCATGAGCTTTCACTTCTGAATCCCCAAGGGATTCTTGGACTTTTGCGCCTCTGCAGAGTCTTCACATGCACACTCTGATCCTGCCATATTCACTGTTATGTTTAAGCCAACATCACTACTGTACTTTCCATCAATGACAAGTCTACGCTGCCTGTACAACATGCCAACAATCCTTTGTACACTCTTCCTGTATCCATGCCATCTTCATTGTTGTTCTTGCCATCAATGACAAGCATATGTTACTTGTTAAACATTTTCCAACACATCTTGCTTTACGTCACAGCAATGAGGCTAGAAGCAAGATACTCGTCTTTCTTTATGTCACAGCAATCAAGCTAGAAGTAGGATACTAGACTAGCTTTACGTCACAGCTGTCAAGCCGGAAGCATAGTTCTAGTCTCATCACATCATCTTGCTTCACGTCACAGCAATGAGGCTCGAAGCAAGAGATCTCTCATCATAGTAATTACTCCCCCTTTCGAGGAAGGTCCTTTCGAACTATACCAAGACTATCTCGAAAGTGCTCAAAATTACACGAGATAGAGGCTTGGTCAACACATCAACAACATGTTCATCCGTGCTAACATACTATATCTTTAACGCTCCTCTCTGCACCATGTCACAAATGTAATGATAACGAATCTCTATGTGCTTCAACCTGTCATGGAATATAGGATTCTCTGTCATCTTTATGCAACTCTGGTTGTCATATAGGATCATGGTTGCTTCCATCTCTAGGTCAAATAGGTCGGTTAGAAACTTTTGAATCCATATAGCTTTGTAGCTGGCAAAACATGTAGCAATGTATTCTGCTTTCACTGTGCTAAGATCAATGTTGGATTGCTTCCTACTCTGCCACGAGATCATGGCTGATCCCAAATTGAAACAACATCATGAAGTGCATTTTTTGTCAGAAACACTTCCTGCCCAATCTGAATCAGCGTACCCACTCAATGTGAAATCATGATCTCCATCATAATTGAGACCACAATATATTGTATCCTTAAGGTACCTCATCACATGTTTTGCAGCCACTAGGTGAACATGTCTGGGTTCTACCAGAAACTGACTCAAGGTGTTCATGACAAAACAAATGTCTGGTCTGGTGTTCATCAGGTACATCATCGATCCAATAATCTGTCTGTACAACGTGGCATCAATCAATTCTGATGAAGTGTCGACCAATAGCTTCAGCTTCGCTTCCATGGGTGTATTCATGGACTTGCATTCCAACATGTAGAATCTCTTCAGGATTTCGGTTGCATACTTCCCTTGATTAAGGAATATCCTCTCTAGACTCTTCCATACCTCAAGACTTAAGAAATAATGCATTAGGCCAAGGTATTTCATTTCAAATTATGAGCCAAGTCTCTTCTTACATTCAATGATGAGATTTTCTTCTCTAGATAAGAATAAGTCATCCACATATAGTAGTAATATTACTGGCTCATCGTTCATGACCTTGAAGTAGAGGTTAGACTCTTCTTTACTCTTGCTAAAGCCTAAGCTCATCAAGAAACTGTCTATATGGCCATACCAAGCTCTAGGAGCTTGCTTCAATCCGTATAAGGCTTTCTTCAATCTACAGACATGAGACTTCCTATATTCAACTTCAAATCCTTTAGGTTGCTCTATATACACTTCCTCTTTGATGACACCATTTAGGAAAGTTGTCTTCATGTCCATCTAGTGTAACTTCCACTTTATCTTAGCTGCAAGAGCTATGATGGTTCTGATCGAAGTGTATCTAGCTACAGGAGTGAATGTCTCTTCATAGTCAATGCCTTCCTTTTGAGAAAAGCCACGAGTGACAAATCTTGCTTTATACTTCTCAATACTTCCATCAACAACATGTTCTATTTTGAAGAGTGGTTTGGAGGATACCACATCTTTACTCTTTGGTCTGGGAACTATTTCCTATACTTTGTTATTTATTATGGATTGGTATCCCTCTGTCATGGCATCTGCCCATTCTTTCCTTTGAATGGATTCTTCAAAGAAGGTAGGCTCCTCCTCTAAAATATCACACATCAAAGTTGTATAACTGGAGAATGGCTTTGGTCTTTTCACCTGTCTCATAGTTCCTTCGGGAACACCATACTTCTCTCCATCTTGAATAAGCTCTCTATCCCAAGATGGCTTTCTTTTATGGAGGATCGTCATCTGAGGAGGTTCTTGAACTTCTAATTTATCATGGTCTTCTAGAATTTCCTCATCAACGGAAGTTATGACTTCCCTCATCAATTTTATGGCTCTGGGAACCTCCCTCACTGATTCTGCAACTCTGGGGATTGCGGGTTCCTCTTCATATACCTCTTCAAGCTGGCATTTTCTTGATTTCTTGAGCACTACATCTTCATGAAAGGTCACATCACTACTGATATCAATGTGGCAGTGACCTGGTATATAGATCCTGAAGGCCTTGGAGACATCAAGGCTCACAGTATCCCACAAATATTCCCTTCTTTCCTGAGGGTTCCAACTTGTTTATTTTCTCTTTCAGTATATGTATAAATACTAGGAAGCCAAATATTTTGAGATGGCTTACCTCTGGCTTCTTTCTAATGAACATCTCTTCCAGGGTCTTGAACCCAAGTGCACTATGGGACAATTGATTTTGCATATATACGGTTGTCATTGCTACTTCTTCCCATAAGCACATAGTAAGATCTTGATCGTGGATCATGGTCTTCACGACTTCCATTATCGTTCTGTTCTTTCTTTTAGCCACACAATTTTGTTGAGGATTATAGGGAGTAGTGAGTTCCCTCTTGATCCCAACATCTTTGTAGAATCTCACGAACTCTTTTGAGGTGTATTCTCCTCCATTATCTAACCTGAGTATCTTGATCTTTATTTCAGAAAGATTATGTATCAAGGCTTTGAATTCCTTGAATTTTCTGAACACTTCATCTTTAGATTTGAAGAGATACAACCAGGTCTTACAAGAATAATCATCAATACATAATATACATACCCACTAATGGAGGACAATGGCATTGGGCCACACACATCTGAATGAATGAGTTCTAGGACTCCTTCTGCTTTGTTGTCTTTCTTCGAAAAAGGGTTCTTGATGTTCTTCCCTTGTGCACATCCATTGCATACGCCTTCATGGTCAGCCTTAAGTTCTGGTAAACCTCTGACCACTTTTCATATGTATGGTAGTTCCTTGTAGTTAATGTGAGTTAATATTCTATTCCAAAGTTCACATGGATTCTAAATGGCGTGGGTCATGGCAGCTTCTGAGTGACCCTTTAGCTTATACAAGACATTCTCTTCTTTTCCAATGATGATTGCTTCATTTCTGGTTTCTCCTTTAGCACATTGCCTTCTGCAACCTTCACTATATCTTCCTTGGGGTTATTACCTGTGACCTGGAGCAAGGTCAACAAAACAACAAGCAAGAATAATATCCTTTTGATAATATAAAGAAATAGCACAAACAATCATCACAGTAGCTCCTTTAGAGCTATCATTTGTAACTTGTTTGAAGCAAAGATTAAAGGTAAGGAACACAATATGAAAATGATTTCAACACTCTCATAGTGTTGTGATCAAACATTATTCCATGGCAACCCGGAACTAACATATGAGGTTTCTCCTAGAGGAGGTGTTATATTTATCAGGCAAAGCATTTACCTCTATATGCTCACATGTTATTAATTATAATACTTTACAAAGATTGTTATCTCAACTATAGTCATCAACTTGTCATGTGTACCTTTGAATCTTATCAACTTAATTGATCAAACCTAGAGCCTTGTCCTCAATAATGAGTGCTTGCTTTTCTTCCAGGTCTCCTTCACTCAATTGACAAGTGCTTTCTTCAACCTGTCTTATGTACTGAGACAATACACTATCTTGACAGAAGGTTGGGTTAGAGGATAAGTTCTATGATCTCAAATTTTAATCCATCTAATACCTTGACTCATATTTTTATCAAAGGTTAGAATGATGGTCATAACTACAATATGCAACACTGATCAAAATAATGTCATAACAAATAGATGCATATCAGAATAATCACACCTGGGTTGCATCATTCCTATGAATGTGTTGGATCTTGAGATCCTTCTGGATATATGGCAAGATATCCCTTCTCCTGCAAATACTCTTTAAAGTTTAACCATTTAAACATACCTCTGATAGCATTTGCAGGTAGTGGCACCATCTGGCAGCAACGGTAATCATTACCAACTCTTAAAAACTTCAAGGGTGATTTACAAATGGTACTACAGCTGCATCTACAACTGATACTGCAACTATAGTTGATACTGCAACTGGTTTTGAGATTGCAACTACAACTGCAACTTAGGGTTTTATGAGGAAACCCTAATTTTTCAAACTTCAAATTTTGAAATTATGAGCTAGGGGATAGATGCGCTGAGCTGAGGTGAGTAAGCTAGTGCAGTCAGATTTCCAGAAATCCAACTTTTACCCCCTCAAACTTGATCTGCGGATTTCTGGACTGGTGCTTCTGGTTTTCTGGTACTTCTGGTACTTCTGGTACTTTTGGTACTCTGGTTTTCTAGTTTTTTTGTACTTTCTGAAAACTAGGGTTTCACTTTCCGGGAGATCTACCCACTGAAAAGGTGCGTTGAAAGTGCCAAAGTAATCCTTGGGGGAAGGCACACTTTTCTAGGTGGTTTTAGGGTTGAAAAGCTTCACCATTAAAAAACCCTAATTTGCATGTACGACAATAGTGACTTTTTTCACTCTTGTGAAAGATGCTCTCTTCATCCTGGCTCTGATACCATGTTAATTTTTAAGCCATTATTATAGTTCTTTCCATTTCAATAGATAACAATACCATAACACATTATCACTAAGAAATACACAATCACAAGAGACACAACATTTATCCTGGTAAACCCTCTAGGGGAAGAAAACCCAACAAAACTTCCTTATTATAAATAGTCAATACAATGCCAAGAGATAACTTAAACTAATGTAGAATATCCTCTCCCAAAATATGCACCACTCTCTCTCCTTCTTCTTCTACTACATTTTTGAAACTTGTCTCTCAATGAGAAAGTGAGGTGTGTGTCTAAGTGAGGTGCTAGCCTCCTTATTTATACAAATCTGGCACGTGTGAAGTGTCTCTTCACTAGCAGGGCCAACTTCTCAAACTGGGTGGTTATAACCACCTTTATTATATTTCTGTGCCTCTTTATATATTATGGGGCTGACTTCTTCTTTTTCCTTTTACAATTACATTATGACCAATCCACAAAAGGGGATCTGGTCCTTATACAATAGTCGACATGATCAATCCACAATGGGGATTGATCCAATGAATAATATATCAAATAATAATAAGAATACACTTTGCAGTTACATTATTTTAACACTCCAACCCCCTATTTACAGGATCCAACCTGAAGGAAGCTAGAACTCCCTAGATTCTCCAACTCCAATTGGAAGGAGTCTCCACCCCCCTTATTTATAGGATCCAACCTAAGGCATTCTCCAACTCCCTATATTCTCCGGCTAAAATTAGAAGGAGGATAGGACCCCCTGATTTACAGGATCCATCCTGAAGGAAGCTCCAACTCCCTATATTCTTCGGCTCCAAGTGGAAGGAGGCTACAACCTCCTGATTTACAGGCTCCAACATGAAGGAATCTCCAACTCCCTGTATCCTTTGGATCCAATCGGAAGGAGGCTATGACCCCCTTTCCTTTCTCATTCCTTCCACCTTGAAATATATGTGTAGACTCAACCTATCACCGACACTATTACTCATAATAAACCTATCATCCAACCTATCACTGTCCCTATCATTGTCTCGGTCACTATCACTATCATTGTCACTCTCACTCTCACTCTCACTCTCACTCTCACTCTCACTGATAAAAATGCATCATCATCATCATCAACCAAATCCACTCACATAGATCATTTACCAACATCAAAACATATGACCAACATCAAGCATCCTAACCATGTGCCAAGATATACATCAATCATGTGCCATATCTTTCATAAACCATGTACCAAAATATATGCCTCAAACATGTGCCAACATCACAAATATGTTCCTCTAAAAATTTACCATAACATCCATAAACCATGTACCAAGGATATGTCTCAACCATGTATCAATATCACAAAGATATCCTTCAAAATATTAAAATTGTTACACCAGGACCTAGTTACTTTCTTATCTAGTGATTTCCTTATTGGAATCACATTAGCATCTCACAAAACAATAATACACTACTGAAATATTCTACTCAATATCATGCAGCAGAAGAATAAAATAGGAAACCAAATCAAGCACACATGAACACCAAAACATTTGGGTAAATACCCCTGGAAAAAACCCTGGAGGGAAAACTAGTGTTGAGAATGATTTTATTATACTAAAATTAGGGCTCCCATAACAAGGATAATGGCCCACTGAGAGAAATACAACTTCATACTAACCTAGAAAGATAAGACATGTTGTACAACCAATTCTAGCACACTTTTCTAGGCATCCACGACTATTTCTTTAGTGACCCATGTATATCCGTGACTTTCCCCACTGTGACCTGTGGATGTCTGTGATTGTCTCCTATGTGACCCACGAATATGTACAAAAATTTAGTATGAAAAACTCTGTACAGTTTGACTCTTTTCTATGGATTTCATCTATTGAAACCCACCTGTGTATGCCTATGTTCTCTCTTCTCCTCGACCTGTATGATATCTAGATGAAGGTCCTTCTTCACCTATCCAATATCTTTAACCATGGTCTTTTGTGATCCAATACTTCATGTTGACTCCCTCGACACCTGTCAAGTGTCAACAAAAGTCCTTCTTTGCTCCTACACTCTCCAATGACTCCACACTAACAAAATTCCTTATTTTATATCTATGTGTGAATGTCATGTCCTTGGTCCTCTTGAATCACCATCCTTCACGATCCAAGCACTCGAGCATAGGTCCTTCTCTACTCTGGAGTGTGACCTTGGTGACTCCACACTAGCAAAGGTCCTCCTTTTCTATCTGTGTGAATTGTGTCTTCCTCTTTCTCCTAGCATTGATTTTATAATCATGAGTTACAATCTATTTATAATCTCCAAAGTGATCTATGGTTGATATTACTTCTCACACTTACTTTTAGATTTATATTACATTATGCATGCTAATTACTTTTAGCATGTTTCATAAATATCCTAATTAACTAATTAAAAAATTAATTAATAAAATCAATTTACTTTAATAATTTCTTTAACTAAAGTAAATTCAAGAGTAGAAGGATTTCGATGATTTCCACACGTCTAGACACATAGACCTATGCGGAAATACATGTATGATGCTACCACTAATATTAACAAAAACCATATACCAAATATATGTTGGGTATGTGTTACATTCTTTTCACGAGTGTTATCCACATTTTTGGTTATCAAGATGATAATATGATTATGTCATGATGATGGAAGATCAAACTCTTCATTAAGAACATTTTCCTGAAGAAGGTTACACTTGTCATTTTCTCAAAATCATATTTTGAAAATAGTTC
>ML832515.1:59608-90880 GCA_009831015.1 Picea engelmannii
TGCGAACTATTTTCAAAATATGATTTTGAGAAAATGACAAGTGTAACCTTCTTCAGGAAAATGTTCTTAATGAAGAGTTTGATCTTCCATCATCATGACATAATCATATTATCATCTTGATAACCAAAAATGTGGATAACAATGAGAAGTAGTGTCTGTGTGTTATGTCGGGCATGTAGGGGGGTTTGAGGAGGCGGTGCAGGGGTAGCACCCCTGAGAATTTTTTTTCTTCCTCGGGAAACGTGTCACATATTTAGGTGTTTTTTCGGCACATGGTTTCTTTGCCGATGGTTTTCTATTTCCGGTTAAGGAATTAGGGTTATTGACTAATCCAAGTTATTGGGTTAGGGTTTTGGATTTTGTTGGCTCCTATATGTATATTGTATTGTAAACAATGTATCACTATGAATGAATGAATAGAATATGTTGGTTTTCCCGGTTTTGGTTTCCAAGGGAAAAGTATCTGTGTAATGTTTTTATTTTCCATTGTATCTTTTATGTTCTTTTACTAAAAATATGTTTGCAGTAAATATTGTACAAGGTTAAAATCTACATTTGGTATCAAAGCTTTGTTGGCTTCAGAGGGATGCCTTTGTGGTCAAGCGTTTGGCTCGGGACTGTGATAAGCCTTGTTACAGTGGGAGATCTGTGGTATTGATTTTTCAGGTGAAAATAAATGTCAAGCAATTCGAAGATGGAGATTGAGAAGTTTAATGGGAAACATTTTGAGTCATGGAAGCTCAATATGGAAGATCTATTGGTGGACAGAGATCAGTGGATCAGGTTATATCTAGGTACTGCACCTACAGGAACTTCAGTAGATGACTGGAAAAAATTGGATCGGAAGGCAAAGACCACAATCCAACTGTGTCTCTCAGATTCAATATTATTGAATGTGTTAGAGGAAGCTACATCCAAGGATTTATGGGATAAGTTGGGGAAGTTGTATCAGTCTAAGTCCCTAGTGAATAAACTATTCCTGAGGATGAGATATGGAGACTCGGTGGCGGAGCATTTGAATGCATTCAATATTGTGGTAAGTCATTTAGTATATGTTGAGATTAAAATTTCAGATGAAGATAAATGTATCAGTTTACTGTGTTCTTTACCAGACTCGTGGGATAGTCTGGTTATGGCCATACCTAGTAATATAAATTCCTTGAAGTTTGATGAACTGGTATCATCTTTGTTGTCGGAGGAGATGAGACGAAAGAATATGGAAGGACAGAGCACAAACGCATTATTTTCAAGAGGATGTTCCCAGGAAATAAATAGATATAAGTTCTCAAGTGGGAGATCTAAGTCTAAGGGTAGATCTAAATCTCCCGGAAATTTTGTAAAGGTATGTTGGATATGTGGAAAATAAGGGCACTAGAAGAAGCAGTGTAGATCCAAAGTTGAGAAAAATAAGGGATCTAAAGAATCTCTTTCTACAGAAGAAAATACCTCCAAGGAAGAAGGAGGGGATGTGTACTTGGCTTCTTCAAGAACACATGTAGATCATGAGGCATGGTTGGTTTACTCTAGTGCATTCTTTCATATGACTCCCCACAGGAAGTGGTTCTGTGAATATGAAAGGTATGATGGAGGTAATTTTTTCTTAGGTGATGATTCGACAACCAGAATCATAGGATGAGGAAAATTCAAGTTGAGGCTCATAGATGGAAGGATTAGAACACTTCTCAGTGTTCTGCACATCCCAGGTTTGGCTAGAAATTTTATTTTTGTAAAAAAAATGGACGATGCATGGGTAAAAACAATATTTGAAAAGCAAACTTGTAGGATGGTTTAAGGAGCAATGGTGTTTTTGAAGGGAGTTTGGTTTGAAACTATGTATAATATGCAAGGAAGCACTATTAGTGATGGGTGTAATAGTTCCATTTTTCCTGATATTGGAGTTGAAGAAGAAAGAAATCCTACAGTCTCTGGAGAAAATGTTATGGTGTGGCATCAAACACTGGGGCATATTATAGAAAAGGGTCTTCGACTACTACACAATAAAGGTATGGTTGAAGGTATGTCTAACTTCTCTGTAGATTTTGATTTCTGTCTACATTGTCTATATTGGAAGCAGAAACGGGTAATATTCCCCTCTGGTGCAATGAGGGAAGAAGTAATTTTTCAACTAGTTCACAGTGATTTTTTTTGGACATGTGTTGGTCCCATCATTGGGAAAATCTGTGTACTATGTCTCATTTATAAATGACTTCTCAAGGAATACTTGGATATATTTCCTCAAGAAGAAATCCAAGGTCTTTGACAGGTTTAAAGAGTTTAAGGCTCTTGTTGAGAATCAAATAGATAAAGTAATTAAGGTGTTGAGGACAGATAATGGCGGAGAGCTCTGCGGGAATGAATTTGAATAATTCTATAAGAAGTGAAGTATAGAAAGACATAAGACTACTCCATACACACCTCAACATAATGGAGTTGCAGAAAGGATGAATAGGATGTTGATGGAAAAAGCAAGGTGCATGCTCAGTGGTGCCAGGTTAGGGAAATAATTATAGGCATAAGCAATGGGTACTGCATGTTACCTGGCCAATAGATCACCCTCATCAGCATTGGATGACAAGACTCCGCAAGAGGTATGGAATGGTAAGGAGCCTTCTCTCACACATCTCAAGGTATTTGGTTGTGATGCATATGTTCATGTTCCAAAGGAAAACATGAGTAATCTAGATAAGAAGGTTGAAAAGTGTATCTTTAATGGATATAAAGATGGTCTCAAAGGTTATAAGATTTGAAACCCAAAAGCTAAGAAGGTAGTGTATATCCGAGATGTGGTATTTAGAGAAATGAAGGATGTTAAACAGGAAGTCCTACCAAGTGAGGAAGAACTAGAGAAAATAGAGTTTGATTTAAAGGATGATGAATCAGACTCTACAGAAGAACAGGAATCAGAAGAAAAAGATCCTCATACTCTAGTATTAAGGAGATCGGTTCAAGAAAGAAGGATACCAGAAAGGTATACTTCATCTAATTTCCATTCAATTTTTTCTGTGTCTATTATTGATGATGATCCTAGAACTGTCAGGGAGGCAGTGGATTTAGAGGATGGAAATCTTTGGAAAAGGGCCATGGATGAAGAAATGGCATCTTTGGATAAGAATGAGGCTTGGGATCTAGTGGAGTTGCCGACTGGAATAAATCCCATTGGAAGAAAATGGGTATTTAAAAATAAGTTGAATGCAGAAGGAAAAGTGGAGAAATACAAAGCTCGGTTAGTAGAAAAGGGTTATTCCCAGGTTGAGGGAATTGATTTTGGTGAGATTTTTTCTCCTGTTGCCAATTTAACCTCTATAAGATTTATGTTATATGTTATTGTTTCATTTGATTTTGAGGTAGAATAGATGGATGTGAAGACAACATTCCTACATGGGGATTTGGAAGAAGAAATCTATATGAAGCAACCAACAGGTTATGTTGTGAAGGGAAAGAAGGAGCTGGTATGCAAGCTAAAGAAGTCCCCATATGGTTTAAAACAATCACCAAGGATGTGGTATCAAAAATTTGATACTTATATGTTGGGACTTGGCTTCACAAGAATTAAACAGGATCACTGCGTGTATTTTTAATAAATTGGTGATCATTTGATTTATTTGGTCTTGTATGTGGATGACATGTTGCTGATAGGAAACAACAAGGATATTATCCAAGATGTGAAAACTCAGTTGTCCTCTAAATTTGACATGAAGGATCTCGATGCTTCAAATTTTATTTTGGGAATGGAAATTAAAAGAGATCGGAAAAAGAGGAAACTCTGGTTAAATCAGAGAAAATATATCGAGACAATATTGCAGAGGTTTAATATGCAGAAATGTAAATCAATCAAGGTTCCTATTCCTGTTGGTGTAAAGTTATCTGTGGATCAGTGTCCCAAGACATAGGAAGAGGAGGAGGACATGTCTTGTGGTCCATATGTGAGTGTAGTTGGCAGTTTGACGTATGCAATGGTCTGTACTAGATTGGACATTTCACATGCAGTGGGAGTTTTGAGCAGGTATATGTCAAAACCAAGGAAGGAACATTGGACAACAGTAAAAAAGGTTTTCAGGTATTTTTGTGGCACTGTTATCTATGGATTGTGTTACAAAGGAAGATCGAGATTGGATAGAGTGGTGGATATACATGGATGTGTGGATGCAGGCTGGGCTGGAGATCTAGATCATAGGAGATCTACAAGTGGGTATGTGTTTAACCTATTTGAAGGAGCAATAAGTTGGATTAGCAAAAGATAGGTTGTAGTGGCACTTTCAACTACAGAAGCTAAATACATGGTATCCACTCATGCAAGTAAGGAAGAAGTATGGTTACAAAGATTGTTTTAAGGTATTGGGTTGGTACAAAAATTTGTAAGGATATATTGTGATAGTCAAAGTGCAATTTTTTTGGCGAAGAACCCGACTTATCATTAAAAGACAAAACATATTGATATTCAATATCACTTTGTGAGAGACATGATTGAAGAAAAGAAAGTATTGTTGATGAAGGTGGACACTTTGAATAATGTTGCATATTCATAAAAAAACAATTGTGAGCATTGAGAAGTTCTCTTGGTGTAGAGGATCAATGGGCATTGTTGCCTTGGATTGTTGACTATGTAACCCTATAACCCCCTGTATGAAAAGAAAACAACAAGTGGGAGAATGTTGGGTATGTGTTATATTCTTTTCACGAGAAGTAGTGTCTATGCGTTGTGTTGGGCACGTAGGGGGGAGAATTCCCCCTGCACCAGGGTTTGGGGGCAGAGCCCCCAAGAAATTTTTTCGTCCTCGGGAAATGTGTCACATATTTAGGTGGTTTTTCAGCACATGGTTTCTTTGTCGATGGTTTTCTATTTCCGATTAAGGAATTAAGGTTCTTGACTAATCCAGGTTATTGGGTTAGGGTTTTGGATATCGTTGGCTCCTATATGTATATTGTATTGTAAACAATGTATCATTATGAATGAATGATTAGAATATGTTGGTTTTCTCGGTTTGGGTTTCCAGGGGAAAAATCTTTGTGTAATGTTTGTATTTTCCATTGTATCTTTTATGTTCTTTTACTGAAAATCTGTTTGCAGTAAATATTGTACAAGGTTAAAATCTAAAATATATCCCATAACATCACCAATATCTACTTCAACATGTACCAACATCACCAAGACATGTACCTCAAACATACACATCCATGTGCCAAACATATAATATACTCCTCAAACCATATTCCAAAAGCATGCCTTAAGCATGTACCATAATCACCAAGATATGAACATCAAAAACACATAGAGAGCATACCTTACAGTCTACAACAACCTAGTACTTCAGATCTTATATCACCAAAATATGTCTCTAGACATATTCCAAATACCCCCAAGACATGCTTCAAGCATGTTCCAAACCATCTATGATACAAGCCTCAAACCATATGAAAACATACATTTTTATCATGTAGAAGACCAGATGCATATCATCACAGAACATAGACCAACCTAGTGCATATTGTCTTCAGCAAATACAATATATAATCTCCATTGAATTTTCCTCAGCCTATCTAGAAAAACACAGTCATCTAGCAAGGGCCTCACATGATGAGCCTTAGTCAACCCATGGGGGTGCCTCGCGGGACACCCTAAGTTTGACCCGCGGGGATTAGTTAAATTAGGGTTTCTTAGAAACCCTTCACTCTCCTCTGTGACTCTGAGACTTCACTTTCTCACTTCTTCACTACCTCAGACTCGCTACCTAATATTTTCCAATAGATTACTTGCTCACATGATATATATTCAATGAACTTGTGTATATTCAAATGAGAGGCTTCATGATGTCTATTTATACTTTCCAAACCAACTCCTTTACTTAAATTTAGGTCTAACCTATAACTTCTTGTTGCAACTACTTTTCTCCTTTAAATAATTATGGGGCTAACTTGTAACTTCTTGTTGCAACCGTTTAGGGTCTTCTTAACCATACTTCAAGGCTTCCAACTTCAAGAGGTCATATCTCCTTAACCGTGAGGAACCATATGGAGTGCCACCTACTGTTGGAAACAGAATGACGAGGACTATCAATCTATGAGGATTTTCATGCATGTTCAATGTTCTTCATCCTCTTTTTCCCCAAATAGCTTCGAGATTTATGACCACACCTTTGGGGATTCTCAACCATTTAACCACTTAGCCATCTTTCCATGGCTTCTTGTAAACTTCTTCAAAGCATATTCCCATGAGGGCCATGTTTAAAGCTACGCCATAAGAGGACCACTTTGGAGACTTCTCCAAATACACCCCTCACTTATTCCTTAAAACAAACCCATCACTTCTAGAGGCTTCTTCTGGGGTTAATATGCTTCTTCTAAGGGTTGACATTAATGCTTATAAACTTCTTCTAGATTTGGCATCTAGGGTTGACATCAATGACAACTAACTTTCTAACAAAAATAAACTTCCAAACACTAAGGGAAACAACAAGAAGTATTGTTGTCCAAAAAATTGCAGAAAATAAGATATATAACAACAATGAGAATATGATAAGAGCAGCAATAAATCACCACCAAAATCAACTAGCAATAATAGGACATGATAGCCAGAAAATGATATGTAATCCTCCAATGTTTAGACAATGATTTTAGTGGTTAAACTGGATTGTGTGCAAGTGTTATTAGTAATAAATATGACATCCCAATGGTTGTTGGTTTCTTACTTCATCATGGCTATCATTTTTGGGCTAACCCAGGTTCAGGTCTACTTGGTTCCCAACAAAACGCTCCTTAAAACTATCATCCCTCCTGGTAAACCAAAAGGAAACACAACGCACAAGATGCACTACATAGTCTCACCCAAGATATTTCTTAGGGGTGGTTGCAATCCTTAGGTTCTTGCAGCCTAGGAATGAGTGGGGATCTGTGGTTGCACCCTTTTTTATCTTCATTCATTTACTATCTCATACATCTAGATTTATTATACTGTCATTCTTACTTGTGCATGTAAAATATCAAATCTAACTAATTCATTCATTCATTTATCTAACATCTAATCATCAACACCAAGAATATATATAACATTCATTCACATGATGCATGGTCTACCATAGTTCACCCCTCCTAGGCAACGTTCACAAAGATTTGGTTATTCTTCTATTTTATTATCTTTGGGCCAAAAATATAGCACCGTGCACATTACAACTCTTCATCAAAACAGGTCGAGATCTTACAATGAGGCGGACTAGATCACACCGAGCTCCTCAAACTGCGATCTAACCTCATCCCTCTCTTAATCTCAACAGCTTAAAAAAATAGATCGGAGTAACAGTATGAAAACATGACAACCAACATGACATCCAACTCCAAACCACAGAACTCTCGGCCGAGAATAATCAAACCGACCCCTTAACTAGACCTCCTAGGTACCTATTTATACATATTTTCAGCTTACCAGCCATTACATTCTCTTAGAAAAACCCTAACCCTATCCTGGCTAGGTATTATTTCATGTGTGTCTTGCATTCCTTCCTCTTCTGCATGCGCGTCTTTTTTACATGTGTTTCTTTTCCTGCATGTGTGTCTTCCTTGCACATGTTGTTTCTCCTACATGGGTATTTTCCTTACATGTGTTGCTTCTTCTGCATGTGCATCCACCTCCCATGTCATGATTTTCCCTCAAAGTTGGCCTACGCCCAATAGGCCCCCAACACTGACATCGTCACTTGTCCTGAGTCACTACCTAACTCATGTGTCTTCCACTGCTTGTGCCAGTGCTTCGTACATATATATTATCCATTGGCACTGCTCCTAACCATGGATGCTCTTTGCTGACATGGCTTCGACCACCTTCATAGTGACTGGTGGTCATAAGATCTCACCCCCCTCCAAGCCTATCTGTTTGAGGCATGCCTTCACTACATCGATTTCCACAACCAACTTTTCTTCCTTTTCCTGTAGGGGCTCCAACTGATCCTATCGTGCGATCTTCTGTGCCTGCACCACTTTTTCTTCTGCCTAAAGGTTCTTCATTTCTGCGGTTGTCTTGATATTCTCTGGCAATGACATTGTCCTCTGTCGTTGCTTGACATCTACCATTGTTGCATGCAATTTATCTTCCTTTCCTTGTAACTCTTGTAGGCTCCCATCTTCTAATAGATGGGTCCATAGCAAGTCACTCTTCTCCAACAATTCTTCCACTCTATGTATGTTCTGCGTGATGTTTTCTGCAGCTCTTGTCACGTTTTTCTCTCTTTGCGCTCAAACTGCTAGGGGATTCATAGGTACTGCGTGATCCTTCAGTTCCTTTATCTACTCTTTATATTTTTGTAGAGTATGTGTTATATTAGTTATCTTCTCCTCTGAATATGCTTCCTAATATACTTTGTCATCTGAGATAGCTTGAAAGACTATGTCTATCTAGGTCTCCATCTGGTCCACTTTTTGTTGCGCTATCCCTTTCTTCTACCCTTCCTAGCTGATGGCTTCCTTTAGTAACATATTTTCTTCCTACGTTATCTCTAGATTCGTCGCGTTATACCTTGATCTAGACTAAATCTCCTGCACGACGCTAACCTGTAACTTATACAACGCCTTTGTTCGTATCTTGGGAATTTCATAGTCTAACATTTTGATATCCTCCATGGGCTTGTGCACCGTTTCCTCATCGATGAATAACATAGCTGGTGTTATGATAAAGTTAGCACTTCCCTGCACTATGATTTGTATTGTTTCTCCGATAGGTGCTCCTTCTCTTACTGGCATCGGTTTATCCTTTTTTTGATGTTTCTCCTTGATCCTCAATTGTTCTAGTGCAGTTTTGACCTCCTGTACCTGTTCCAAAATTGAGGCTTGATGGTTTTCCGCATTTTCCCATACTTCTGATAGTCAATATTCTACTGTCGTGGCTATCAAATCTACGTCATCTATTTTCATTGACGTTTCCATTTTTTTCCTATGGGCCTTTTATTTCTTCCTGGCTCCACTTACCTGCTCCGATGTTCTCTTTCTTTGGGCATCTAGTTGTTCAAATGCTTATGGCATCTTTGTATCCATGTCGGTATCCTTCTCAAATTATTCATCCATGGTTACATCTTGTGCCTCTATCTGCACTTCCTCTGCACTCACATGTCCTATCAGTCCTCCCGGTGCCTACTCTGTAGAATGTGGGCGTTATGTAGGATCACGCTGTGACTTATTTTGTGTCCTAGTATTTTTAGAATTGAGTTTCTTTCCCCCACTATACCTATTGTTGTTTTCATTTTCTAGATAGCATCATTCCTACCTATCTGTTGTGTGGGGACTGTTCTACCCTACTTCTAGACTTGTAATGTTGGCGTTTCTCTTAGAATCTATGGTACTTTCCACTCCTTAGGCCATTCTTGGACCTCCATGTGGATGTCCTGCATCGTCACACAGTACTTCAACTGCAACCACTCCATGGTTGGGTCCTCCTTTTCTTGTAGCCATGTGTTGTGACATGATGCATGCAAATTTGTTATCTGTCCATACTCCTGGACAGTTTCTAGTGATATCCTCCATGTATCCGCCATGCTATTATAAATCTTTGTTAAGTACTACGTGAACATGTCATTGTTGACTTTATTTACCTTGGGTTCTATTGTGCTTTACAGCGATGTGTAGCTTGTTGCACCACATTTTCCTATCCTTGTCAGGAACATCGTATATGTTGGTTCCTTCCACCCCATAAGTGCAATGAGTATGAGTAACCACAAGTAGTGGAACTAAGAGCCCCATTATTTCACATCCTTACAATATTCTAGGAATGAGTTGAGTAGATACGGAGCCCAACTCATTGAGCTCTCCTTTGCACACTATGCCATAGCTGCTACTACTCCTACAGGCACTTCTTCTTTTCGACACTCGCGCATTAATTTGAAACCGAGAAATTTGGTTGAAAATCGAGTCATAGGATCATTGGTGTCCTTGATATGGATTCCTCTGTTCCCCCTCTCTATGCCATACTTCGTTTTAATCTCATCGGAGATGGATTTTTCCCTAGTCTTGTCTTCTAGGTATTGCTTTGCCTTCTCCCCATCTATGGGTAGCCCTATAATTTGTGCAATGAGGTCAACATTGATCAGTACCATCCTATCCATCCATAAGATGCCTCTATGCACCCTTTCTATCAGCTATTTAACACATATGTTTATGTATTTCCCTTTCCCAAAGTGCGGTATGTCTAATAGGTTCATGATTCCTGTGTTGTACAGGCCCATGATCCACTGTGCAGGATCCAACAGTGGCTCTCCTGATGGGCCCTCTCCACTGCTCTCTAGCTAGGTCTGCGCTTCTAAATATGGGAACCTTGTGGCATCCCAAACATCATGGTTAGAGTATTTAAGGCCATCGAATCCTCCTACCATGTTATCCCTAGTTTTCACTTCATTGGGAATTTTTGACATTACTATACTTAGCTCTGTGTCAGTGTGTTGCACGCTCTGCATATTTATTATCTCATCGTCTTTTTCCCTTATGGGGATGATATTCCACCCTCTTTCTCTTTTTTCTACTCTAGCTCTGGCTCCAGGCCCTGCTGGGTGGAATCTATTATCACATATAGTTGTCAAAGGGTCACAGGACGACTAAGTCCATGGATTACACAGAAGCATCCAAACACAACATTCAAAAGCATCCCATTTTGGGTTGGAAATACTGACAGGCAAATGGATTCAATTTTTATCTGTAATATATGAGCAATAGAAAGACCAGCCGTCAGATCAACAAGATTAAGTCACGACCGTCAGATCTCATCAGAGAGAAATCGACGGTGAGGAGATTGCGAGGATCGGGATGCAAATTAATGTTTCTGCAATTTGTGAGCCCGTAATCGATCAGGATAATTGATCTTTCCAGATCAACATATCAACGGTGCATATCAATCCTGATATGAATGAGCATCTTCGCATTATGGGGATTGGAATGGAAATTAAATTATCTGCTACTTGTGATCCTGAAATCTCTCATGGCCATTGATCTCTCATCAGGGGACACATGTCAGGTGATCTCGTACTCCAGGAGAAAGAAAGCAAAAGTTGAGTGAGTAAAGGACTCCAAAAGGCCTAAAACCTGAACTCTCAAAGTAAATCTCAGTCGTCCAAATCAAAAGGCCACACGTCTCCAAATCTCTCACTTTGGGAATTCGACACTTCGTAGAATTGCATGAGAAAGCAAGAGAAAAAGGCCCGAAGCCCAAACTCCCGAAGTAAATTTTGGTCGTCCAAATCAAGAGGCCATGCGTCACCGGATCTCTCACTTCATAAATTCGTCACTTTAGATAATTGCACGATCAATAAGGGGAAAAAGGCCCAAACCCTGAACTCCTGAAGTAAATCTCAGCCATCCAAATCAAGAGGCCATGTGTCAACATATCTCTCACTTCGAGAATTCGGCACTTCGGAGAATTGCGGAAGCAAGAAGGAGAAAAAGGCCCAAATACTGAACTCCTGAAGTAAATCTCAGTCGTCTAAATCAAGAGTCCATGCATCACCAGATCTCTCACTTTGAAAATTTGGCACTTCGAAGAATTTCGTGAGAAAGCAGGAGAAAAACGCCCGAATTCCCGAAGTAAATCTCGACTATCCAAATCAAGAGGCCACGTGTCAGCAAATATCTCACTTTGGGAATTCGACACTTCATAGAATTGTGACAGAAAGAAGGAGAAAAATGCCAAAATCCTGAACTCCCGAAGTGAATCTCAGTCATCCCAATCAAGAGGCCACGCGTCACTAGATCTCACACTTCGAAAATTTGACACTTCGGAGGATTGCGTGAACAAGCGGAAGAGAAAGGCCCGAATCTCGAACTCTCGAAGTAAATGTGAGTCATTGATCTTCGTAGCAGGAAGCAGGGTCGATCCAAGAGTGGCATGTTTCAACAAAAGAGGGGCTTTCCTAGATCGCATATCGTGACCAAATCGATGACCATGCTTCATTGTAGGGACAGAATATGCTCGAACAATAAAATTCTTGAGCGGTCCCGCAATTTAAACCATGGTATAACAAAATAGCTAGGTGGCAGAAGGTGGTGGATCATGGGCTCAAAAGTGGTGTGGATCCAAACCTCCTTTGATGACCCCGCAATCATGTGATTATATAGTGGAAAATCTGAGAGCAATGTGTGGTATCCCCCTAGGCATTAAGCCTCATTATGATCCCGATGAGAGATCAATTAATGAAAAAGGATTGGTGGTTGAAACCTCGACTCACTCCATAAATAGAAGGTGTCAAGGATCTGGCTGTGGAGAGAGAAATGTCAACCCAAGGTACCACAATGGACTTTTTTTTTTTTTTTCTGTAGGCCCATGTTGAGATGAGTTTGTGTCTGACAGGAGGATACATACATAGTCTAACAGAAGAAGGCATAGACAAAAGGATTTGAATGTAATGGACAGATCACACTCCTGGTGGTTGTGGACTGATCTGAGTATAAATCGATCAGTGCAATATTTTGTTAGGGTCATCCACTCGTTTAGTAGAGCTCCCTACTGTGTAATTTTGACGTCAGAACTATTCTCTAGTTATGTATCAAATTTGATACTTTCTCATTAATAGAAGTCAGATTCTTTCATATCTTTGTTTAAACTATGCTGAAACACTCAGGCATGGAGGATCCAGTTGAAGTTTGTGGTTCTATTGTAATGTAGGTTTGATTACAGTATTGGGGTGACTAGTTTTAGTTAGCTTCTTTGTTTCCCCTTACGCTGAAAGACTAGGGCATGGAGGATCTAATCGAGTTGTTGTAGTTGCATGGTAATGTAGGTTTGATTATTATGTTGTTATGACACATTTCAGTGTCTGAAACGTGAGTTCAAGAGTGCTCTTGGGCCTGAGTTTTTCTTCACTGAGCTGCTTGAAAGTCAGATGCTCATAGAAGTCTTGTTCACCTCTCTCACCAAGTATTCCTTCTTCTCACACTTAAACTTAAATCACTGACTGAATTTAATGAGGAACTCACTTCCATGTGTATTTCTTATCCAGCTTCTATGTTAAAATCATTCTTGTATTGAGTTTCATCCATTTTACCTCCACTCATAAAACCAACATCCACCAAACATTCTGATGGGTACTAGGCTTACCCTCTTGCAATTTGAAGATGACTCTTAGTTATAAGATTCATGGCGCCATTGTCGGGGAACGAATTAAAGACATTTCCCTGGGATTGAACGACAAATAAATTTTGATTCTAAAGGTGCATCAAAAATCGGTAACTTGATGATTGCAGCTTACACTTGGTGACTCCATTGCTTCAGTTGTGGCTCCCAAAGGAAGACACACGAGGTCTAATCCACATATACCTCTAGAAAACAAATGAATCTGACCGAAATATGATTATAAAGAAAGAAAATCTTTCTCAAAAAGCCTTTTAGTTGTTGTTCTAAATTGAAAAGCTCCCTGGGAAGAATGACATTGCAAAGATCTAGTTTTAGATGGGGAACTAAAGATGGAAACATTATTCTGACTGCTCATTTTTCACCATGGCGACTCCACTGGTTTGAAATGGAAAATATTTTATCTCATAGGTATGCCTTCTACGATTTTTCAAAAATAGTTGGTTTCCCTAATCCACTGCCTAATAAAGATGAATGGGAAAGTAGCCTTCCTAAAATTCGAGGAGAAGAGTGGGAGGAACCAGCTGAACACTTGCTAGATTTTCATGATTTTATTCATCAGCTTCATATCGTGCATGAGGATGTTCAGATTAATCTTTTCAAGTATTCATTAGAGGGGATTTCTCATGATTGGTGTAGATCTCTCCCAGTTGCAAGCATCATCTCTTTGGCAGTCTTTCATGCAGCTTTCAATTCCTTTTGTAAAGAACATTTTCCAGTTGAACATATTTTTTAGGGATGTTGTAATGATTTTTATTTGCTCCATAAATATTCTTCTAGTCGTGAAAGCCCAATTTGTGATGAAGCATTTATTATAGAATAAAACATTTGCCATGAAGATAAAGAGGTGTTGAATGATATTCACTATGATAGAAATAACACAGAAACATCTGACGTCATATCAGATGTATCTGTTGTTTTAAATATTCATGAAGATCAACATCTCTCTTTTGAATATTCTGATGACAAACAGCAAGTGTATTCTGCAGTAGATATTTCTCCTGACTGTGAAGCTAATATAGATGATAAGCTAGTTAAAATACCTAGGGAAGATTTCTCTCTGTTTTTTCCTAGCTTTTCAGATTTGAAGGTAGATGTTGTTTGTTTCTCTTATGGAGAAAATGTAGAAGATATTCATGTCCTTGAAGCAGATGTTTTGGGTAGCCCTACTTATGATGAAGAAGTTGTTTCAAATGTTGACCAAAAACAACCAATTTTTTATGAATATCCCAGCAAAGATGACGAAGAGAAGAGTTTTTTCATGGCTTATTTGGAACTTCATAGCATGGTTCCCTTATATGATGATTATGAATATGATCCTTGGGAGGGCCATGAAGGAGAAAAAGAAGAGCTAAATGTGTAGCTTATCTCTTGTCTAGCACTTGTAAATGAGCAAATATCACCTGGGATTAGCCAACCTGCATCAATTATTTATCTACATGTACACTATGAGAACACCAAACATCAGGTGAGCAATAATGAAGTAAAGCAGGTAATTTCTTACCAGTTTAGCATGCCTTATTACAAATTCTATGACCATATGGAGTTATATATGGAGTTGAGATTTCCAAAAGAATTGAAGCCTATAAAATTATTCATCTTATCATCATTTGGGGGTATCATCAGTGTTCCAAAACATGTTTACATTCTGCTGTCATACTTCCCTTACCTTTTGTGGATCATTTGCAGTGAAAAGAAGAATTATATTACCAAGCATTTTGGGTGGCTATGATGGAAGTTTGATTTCACCTAGCACATTGTAAAAAATTAGTTAGTCTAGGATTGTACATAAATAATATACTCCTGGAGCACATGTGTTTGTCTTCTTTTTTGTAAGTAGAGTAGTGTACATGTCAGTCTGTTTCCTTCATCGAATGTATCTGAGCTCGACTCCACAACCCAACAACCAAGGCATTGGAACTGCGCATTCTTGGTAGCTCGCAGGGAGCATGTCATCCCCTGTGGAACCAAATGTTATCACATATAGTTGTCAAAGGGTCGTAGGATGACCAAGTCTATGGTCTGCATAGAAGCGTCCAAACACAGCATTCAAAAGAAGCCCATTGCGGGTTGGAAATATTGATAGGCGAACGGATTCAATTTTCAGTCGTAAGATCTGAGCCAGAGAAAGACCAACCATTAGATCAACAATATTAAGTCCCGGCTGTCAGATCTTATCGGAGATAAATTAATGGTGGGGAGTCATTGCAAGGATCAAGATGCAAATTAAGGTTTCTACAATTTGTGAGCCCACAATCGCTCAGGATCATTGATCTTGCTAGATCAACAAATCAATGGTGCATATCGATCCCGGTATGAACAAGAATCTTTGCATTATGGGGATCGAAATGGAAATTAAAGTATCTGCTAGTTGTGAGCCTGAAATCGCTCGTGTCCATTGATCTTTCAGCAGGTGACACATGTCAGGCGATCTCGTACTATGGGAGAAAGCAAGTAGAATTTGAGTGAGTAAAGGACTCCAAAAGGCCCAAAGCCCAAACTGTCGAAGTAAATCTTGGCCGTCCAAATCAAGAGGCCACGCGACACCATATCTCTCACTTTGGGAATTTGACACCTCGGAGAATTACGAGAGTAAGAAGGAGAAAAATTCATGAATCCTGAACTCTCGAAGTAAATCTCGGACATTCAAATCAAGAGGCCACACGTCACCAAATCTCTCACTTCAAAAATTCAGCACTTCGGAGAATTTCACGAGCAAGTAGAAGAAAAAGTCTCGAACTCCCAAATTAAATCTCGACCATCCAAATCAAGAGGCCATGAGTCAGCAAATCTCTCACTTCAAGAATTCAACACTTCATAGAATTGTGCGAGAAAGCAGGAGAAAAAGGCCCGAAGCCCGAACTGTCGAATTAAATATAGGCCATCCAAATCAAGAGTCCACATGTCACCAGATCTCACACTTCGGGAATTCGACACTTCAGAAGATTATGCAAACAAGCGGAAGAGAAAGGCCTGAAGCCTGAACTCTCGAAGTAAATGTGAGTCGTTGATCTTCGCAACAGGAAGCAGAGTCCATCCAAGAGAGGTGAGTGGCAACAAAATTGGAGATTTCCCATATCATAGATCGCGACCAGATCGACAACCATGCTTCATTGCAGGGATGGACCATGCTTGAACGATAAAATTCTTAAGCAATCCTGCAATTGAAACCATTCTATAACAAAAGAGCTATGTGGCGAAAGGTGGTGGATTGAGAGCTCAAAAGTAGTGTGGATCCAAACCACCTTTGACGACCCCACAATCACGTGCTTATATAGCGACAAATTCGAGACAAGTGTGTGGCATCCCCTAAGCATTAAGCCCCATCCCGATCCCGATGAGAGATCAGTTAATGAAAACGGACTGGTGGTTGAAACCTCGACTCACTCCATAAATAGAAGGCATGGAGGATCTGGTCGTGGAGAGAGAACTGTTAGCCCGAGGTACCACGATGGACGTTTTTTTTTTCTACAAACCCATGTTGAGCTGAGTTTGCGTCTGACAGGAGGATACACGCATAGTCTGATAGAAGAAGGCGTAGACGAAAGGATTTGAATGGAATGGCCATATCACACTCCTTGTGGTTGTGGAATGATCTGAGTATAAATTGATCAATTCAATATTTTTTTGGGTCATCAATTGGTTGAGCAGATCTCCCTACTGTGTAATTTTTACGCCAGAACTGTTCTTTGGTTATGTATCAAATTTGATACTTTCCCATTAATAGAAGTCATCATCTTTCATATATTTGTTTAAATTATGCTGAGACACTCGAGCATGGAGGATCCAGTCAAGGGTTGTGGTTCTATTGTAATTTAGGTTTGATTACAATATTGTTGTGACTAGTTTTAGTTAGCTTCTTTGTTATCTTATTTCCCCTTACATTGAAAGGCTCAGGCATGGAGGATCCAGTCGAGTTTTTGTAGTTGCATGGTAATGTAGGTTTGATTATTATGATGTTGTGACATATTTCAGGGTCTAAAACTTGACTTCAAGAGTGCTCTTGGGCCTGATTTTTTCTTCACCGAGCTACTTGAAAGCTGGATGCTCATAGCAGTCTTGTTCACCTCTCTCACCAAGTATTCCTTCTGCTCACACTTAAACTCAAATCAATGACTAAAGTTAATGAGGACCTTACTTCCTTATGCATTTCTTGTACAGTTTTTGTGTTAAAATCATTCTTGTACTGAGTTTCATCCATTTGACCTCCACTCATAAAACCAACATCCACCAAACATTCTTATGGGTATTGGGCTTACCCTCTTGCAATTTGAGGGTGACTTTAGTGCTAACAGAATCCATGGTCGATTCTTCTTCCTGCGGCCCTTTTCCACTGGATGCGTCATATTTCGTCCGCTCAGCGTCCTCTACCAACTACTCAGGCTCTTGTGCATATTATTGGTTCTCCTCCACCTATAATGTGGTTTTCTCATATTATAGTGTGTTGATTTCATCCACATCCACCACTGTCAACATCTCACTGGTTCTGCCTTATGCTCCCCGTCTGCTACTCCAGGTGCTTTGTCTAGTTCTACTTGGTAGCGCAATTTCACACTCTATCACTCTTCTACTCAACTCGTCATTTTTATCCTTAGAAAAAATCACAATGGGTCATTTCCCCCCCTGTTTCCTACTTTATAGCGGGACGGGGAAATGAAAGATGTGTCTCTCTGATACTTGTCACTTTTTCCCCTTTTCGTTATATTTCATGTGCACAATACCTTTTTACCCATTAATCGTTCTTCTGTGCGTCGTGTTTTTGAACCTTGGTTTTCTTGCAGTGCCTTGTTCTGTTTATCCAATTCTATTATGTTGAGGCCCTCCATATGCGTTGAATTGTTTCTATTTTCATCCCCCCCCGTTTTTTCCTATATACCTATATTTTGACTACGCGATGTTGTCTAAGTACTAGGAGGTCGGTTGTCCCTATACATCTTCAATCAACTCCCATTGATCATTCCTCTGAATTTTATACCTCCTAAATCTTTAAACTATACAACTCCCCCATCTGTGATAGTCTTCACTTCATATGGTCCCAACCAATGCATTCTGAATTTTCTTAAGTGCTGAAGAAATTTACTGTCATAGACCAAGACTAGGTCTCCTTCCTTAAAACTCTTCCTTTTAATATGTCTGTCATGCCAAAATTTGTCCCTTTCTTTTTGTACTTCTTGGTGAAATCCTGCTAGAATCTTATCTTCTTCCATATGCATCTGTTGATTTAGCCTTTTTTGTATTGCGCCTCGTTCTGTCATTTTAGTGATTGTTGCTACGCGTAGACTAGGTACCAAAAATTATAATGGCACCACTGATTCTTATTCATACACCAACCTGAATGGTGTGTGTCCTATCAAATTTCTGCATGTAGTCTTGTATGCCCATAATACTATAGGTATCTTCAAGTCCCAATCATCCATGTTGACATTAGAGATCTTTGTCAGTGCATTCTCTAGAATCTTATTAAAGGATTCCACTGTTCCATTTGCTTGAGGGTGATATGGTGTACTCTTTTGATGATAGAATTCAAAATCCTCAGTCATATCCTTGATAGTATTGCTAATGAAGTGAGTGCCTTGGTCACTCATCAAAATCCTTGGGCATCCAAATCTAGTGATCACTTGCTCAAACAGGAAGTGTGTTGTTGTCTCTACGCTGCAATATTTTACTGGTATTGCTTTTTCCCATCTCGTTAAGTACTATGTCGTAGTAATGATATACCTTGATGCTGACCTCTTTGTTTATGGATTAATTGGTCCCACAAAATCTATTTCCCATTTGTCGAATAATTGCAAGGTTACTTGTGGTCTTACTATCTTAGGGGCATTTCATCCCGTTTATTAGGTCTTCCAACCCTCTGACATACATCACATCCTTGGAAGTAGTCATTTTCATCTCTTTGGATGGTCGGCCACCATAGTCCTACACACAATATCTTCTACGTGGTAGCTTTTCCTGCATAATGTCCTCCATCAATTCCCTCATGGGCCTCTGCTAAAATTCTATGAATTTCATGTTCTAGTACACATATTCTCAAGATGTTGTCTGCACCCATATTGTATAAGTGTCCTACAATCAATTGATAGCTTGCAGCTCTGACTACTAGATTTTTCCTCTGCGCAGTGTTTAATTCTTGTGGCATGGTCCCTCTACTCAATTATTGCATGATGTCAGCAAAATATTCATCAGCTACTTGGACTCAAAATAACTGTGCATCAGGGAAGTTGTCCTCTAAATTCGTAGGTTCCTCTCCATTAGTGATCCTTGACAAGTGTTCAGGTCTTACATTAAACTTTCCTAGTTTGACTATCACTTCAAAGTCAAATTCCTGAAACAACATTATCCATCAACAAATTCTCCCGCCCAACACTGGTTTATTGACTAGGTATTTGAGGGCAAAATGTTATGTGAACGTTTTAAAGTGTTTCCCAAGTAGATAGTGTTTGAACTTCTGCAGTGCATATACCATTTCTAAGCCTTCTCTTTATGTAGTATTGTAGTTCTTCTATGACTCTGACAATTTTCTGCTTGAAAATTCTATAGGATGGTCTAACTTTCCAACTCATAGCTACGCCAGAATAGTTCCAAATTCTATCGTCGATGCATCTACATGCACATGAAATGTCTTTTCCCAATCTGGAAATACTATTATTGGTGTTGTTACCATTTTTTCTATTAGAGTGTCCAATCCTTGTTGGCAGTCCTCATTCCACTGAAATTTACTATATTTCCTCAAGACTTTTTCCATCAACAAAATGATCTATGCATACCCTTTTATGAATTTCCTGTAGTATCCTGTGTCTCCCAATGTTACTCTCAATTGACGTACTGATTTCAGTGGTGGTAAATTGAAAATCACTTCAATCTTTGCATGATATATTAGCAAACCTTGTTTGCACACTATATGGCCAAATAGTATCCCAAAAGGTGTTCCAAAGATTGACTTCTTGATATTTAATGATATATTACACTACCTGCATCTTTCCAACATCAGCCTTCATACCTCTACATGGTCTTTCAACAGACTGTAGACTGTCCAATCATGCAGATATACCTCTAAAAACTAGTGGGTGAATTCTTTGAATGCAGCTATGACTACTCTTGAGAATATTGTTGGTGCGTTATCCAGTCCAAAAGGCATGATTGTGTAGTGGTAGGACCCCCATTCTGTGGAAAAAGTGGTCTTGTACATGTCTTCTGGGGATATCTTGATCTAATGGTAGCCCGAGAATCCATCTGTGAATGAGTATGCTTCCTGACCTCCTACATTCTCTAATACCTCATCTGTGAAAGGGGTAGGGAAAGGGTCATGTAGGAAAGAATCATTCAGCTTCCTCAGTTCGACACATATCCTTATCCCACCCTGCTTCTTCTCTTGAACTACCATAGGGATTACCCATTCATATTCCTCCACTGGTTCTATCATTCCAGCCTCCAAAATTCTGTCAAATTCTGCTTTTACTTTCTTCTTATATATTGCATTCAGTCTATATGGTCGTTGTCTGACTGATTTAGCCTCATATTTGAGAGGTATATTCATCTCTCCTATCTCTCCTTATATGCATTTAATCTCTGTAAAGTTTGTTGGGAACATGTCACTGTACTCACGTAGTAACTATGTTATGCTTTCTATTGTTTGCTCATCCCAGTAGTCTCTAATGATGGTCATTTTGGGATTCTCAGTTGTCCCAATGTTGACTTTATTCACCTTGATCAATGCAACAAACACTTATGAATATAGAGGTGGACCTTCCACATCTCTTTCACCTTCAACTTATGTAATCTTAATGTTGTGAAAGTCATATTCATCTGGTGCTTCTTCATGCACATGGTAGCATGACAATAGTTCTTTCACTATCTATCTGTTCTGTTGTTGATACTATGTTATGAGTTCAACCTCCGGTTCTTGAATGAATATTACCCCTCTTATATGTTTTAGTGTTGAATATATGTTGGGGTTCTCATGTTCAAATGATAATTTGACTGTAAAATTATGTTGTAACATTGTCCATTCTGCAGTGCCTCGGTGCAATTCCTGGTCTACATACCAGTTTGCTAGAATGCCTTCCAATGTGTGAATAAAGTGACGAGGCAATTATTTTGGTGGTGTCATTCTCCATAGTGTTCAACACTTCTCCAAGTGTTTTGTTGGTGTCCCCTGACCATCATATCTCTGCAATTGATTGCTTCCCTATTCTATGCCAAATCTGATGCACAATAATCGCTTACATTGATACGAGTCCTAAGTTGTCTCTTTGTGCGCACCCCACCATCTTGCAGGTGTTTCCTTGAGTGTTATGTCCATGGCTAAGAGCCTCTTATTTTCTAACACTTGTTCTTTGTATATTTTTAGTAATTATTATAAGTCATTCACCCCATGAAATATGGGAGGTTCTCTTATCTGTATACCTACCTATCTTACTGCACGATCTATTCTTGTGCACCTTCTTGTGGAGACTTCATGCAATATCTACTACCAATTCTAAAACCCTGTATTTGAGTCTAACACACATGATGTGATACTTCTCCAACTGAGTACCCCATCAGTCATTGGATTCACATAATCTTATTTTCGCACAATGGTTCTGTATAACAGGTTAATTTCCTCCAGGTCTAAACAAGTGGGTTCTACAAATCTTTCTCCTTTTGATGGATCTAATGTAAGAATGATTTTGTACTCTCCTAACTCAAATGTCATATTCCTCATCTTCAAATTGATTATGGCTTGATTATCAAGCACCCAATCCAATCCAAGCAATGTCGGATAAGGTGTTGTGCCATCCACTATTTCTATTACTTCAAAATCAGATTTAGTGCGCACTCCATCTAGATCTACTGTCACACCCTTTAGCCTCCCAACTAGAAGAACCCTATGTTGATTTTCTAGTTTCATCTGAACAGGTGAATATCCTAATGTGGTCTCTCTCATATATTGTCATGTCTTATTGGGTAGTATGTTCACTTCAGAGCCTAAATCCAGTATAATATCTCCCATGTTGAAATCTCCAATGTTGGCATTCAGTATGAATTATCTTCTTGTCCTTATCCTCGTATGCAGATGATTAATTGTTTTCTGTTCTAGATTTCCCCTACATATTTGCTACATATTTTGTAACACTTTAACAGATTATGGATCATTTAGTAGTTTAACATAGGATTGTAGAAAAGCCTTTATGGTACTTACTTGTCATATGGGTTGTACTTCATTAGTGTGATCTAGAAATGAAGGCATATTGTGCATTGGTACGTCTTGAGTATGTTGTGCAGTTGATGTAGATGCAATGTCTGGCTTCAAGAATTATTTTCCATCTTTCTTAAATATCTCATTTTCATTCTGCGCATCAAACTACTTATGTGGCTCAGTTTTTTTTTTACCCATTGGTGTTGTGTTGGATCTTGTCTTACTGCGTCGTCTCCTATATTAGCTCCTTCACGCGTAGATATGTTGATATTTCTTCCATCATCCCTTGATTCTATAGAAATCCATTGAACATTTTGATTGTTTTGATTTCTCTTTTCTCGGATCTTCCCCCATAGTGTCAGATAGTCTTTTCTGTCATGGTCAGATGCATGACAATACATACATGTCATAGGTGGAAGTGGACATTCTCTTGCATAGTGTCCTAGTTGTTTGCAGTTATGAAATACCACCGGTCCTCTACCTCTTCCAAAGCCTCCTCTACCTTGTCCTCCACCTTTATAGCCAGCTCGATCTCCTTGCGATGTGTGGTACTGGAGAACTTGTTTATACAGTGCGAGATTATACTGTGGTTGCGCGGTATTGTACTGTGGTTGTACAGTGTTATATTGTTGTGGTGCAGTGTTATATGGGGTTGGTACTTGGTTAAACTGTGGTTCAACTTACCATTTCATCATCTCTTCTTGCACCCTATAGGTATTTGATGTTCTTTCCCTCATCAGCTCCATTGTCCTACAATCTTTGTCATCCTGGCCTATTGATTTGCAAAAGTTGTAATATGAACTCTTAGGCACTGTCTGGTATTTCTGCATCATTGGATAGTGATATGGATCATGCCCCTATGTATTACAAATCTTACACCATAGTAGTCATGATGGAAAAGGGTTTGGCAGTCCCATCACCATGTAATGCGTGAAAGTTAGGCATTCATTCTTGTGGTATCCTTTTTTCCTACATGTGGTACACCAAACAACTTCTCTTTTGTCCTTACTCCTTTTTTGGTTTAATTGAAATGTTATATTCTTCAGGTCTTCCCTGAGCTCCTCTATTACTGGATCTTTCTTTTGATATTGGTTCTCTTCTAGTTGCAAGGATGCCTGCAGAGCCTCTGCGTGGGTATACAACCTCTACTGTCTCAAGGGGTATTTCAAATGTGGTACAATGAATTGAGAAACAGATGCCTATGTTGCATATATGTCATGAGATACTTCAGCTTTCCCTTCAATAGTTTGAATATATGGTCTATATCCTAGACAGATTCTCCTAGTTTATTCCTGATCTCTATCATCTCATTCATGTATTGATCCTCTGAGCTAAGCTTCTGGAATTCATTTATCAACAGCTTCTTGATATCCCCAATCATTCTGGTTGTTCCTGGTGGATTGTTTGTAGCTAATCTCATGTACCAATTCAGTGCATGGTCTCTTAGCATGATGGATAATTGTGCAATTTTGGTATCCTCATTTGTGATCTACTTTGCTTCCTAGATATTTTCACAGATAAACAAGTGCTTCTCAGGGTCCTCCAATGCCTCTCCCTTGAATTATGGTAACCTAATGGTGGGATCATTTCCTTCCATCCTAAATTTTGAACTACTACCTCTATGTGGTGTAGATCCTTGACTACTGCTTCCTGAAATGGCACCCCCAGTTGTTGCTCCATGTGTATATGTACTTCATGCTATTTTTCTTCCACTAAAATCTGGTTGCCTAAACGGTGGTGTTCTTTCTGGTGTACTAGTCTCACATGGGTTTATGGGTTCCACACTGACAATGATATGGATAGGAGTTCTTCCTCTGGTTTCTACTCTTGTACCTCTTGTCTTCCTTTCATATATTTTTCTTAGGATTTCCTCAATCTTCTCCACAGCCCGGAGATCCTCTACCTCTTCTTCATCACTTTCCAAGCCTTCCCTTGTGGATATGTCTCTCTTCTTATTGTTCATATTATATTGGTAGGGTACTCCACTACGTGTTCTTCCAGCTGTTTCCATGATCTTCTTGATATGGTCTTCCTCCATCATGATTGGATCCAATGCCTCCTCCTTCTTTCCTTTATCCATCTCTTTCTCCATTTCTTCGTCTCTTCTCAGTGCTTCCCCCCTTCCCCCATGCACACAGGAAAGTTTAGTTGTCTGAGACCATTGTCATTACACCTTTGTTATATAGTAACATATTTATGGAAGTTTACTGCAAGCTGATATACCTACCTCGAGGTCCCTTCAGGAACCCTTTCTCTGCTGCAATGTAAGACTTCGCAGTATCTACTGCAAATTCTGTGATAAATCCTGCAACAATGTTGTCTAACCCGAAATATACTGCATGCATAAACTTATTTTCAACTTGTTGTAACTGCGCGATCTCATCAGGATTCCATTCTAGTTGTCGGATCTGATTTGTAGGGTGATTGTCTTTCAACCTCAATATGCACTCCTACAACACATGTGGTAAATCACAGAAAAATACTTCATGCAAGTCGCTCAATACGTACTTGTCCAAATATTTGTGTGGTGTTAACTTCAGGTTTATGTTATATTTTTGCGGAAATTCTATCTCCTTTGTTTTCAACCATCTCTCAATCTCTGCCTTTGTTGGGTTCCATGGTCTCAACATCCCCTTTTATATTCTCACTCTTTTAACGTTGTGTCATCAGATCTTCACGACTCTTCAACAAATCTCATTCACTCAATCCCTTTCTGTTCCAACTGGAAACATAACCATTTGTTGGTTTCTTACTTTGTCCTAGCTATCATTCTTGATCTGACCCAGGTTCATGTCTACTTGGTTTCCAGCAAAACCCTCCTTAAAACTATTGGCCCTCCTGGTAAACCAAAAGGCAACACAACACACAATATGCACTATGCAGTCTCACCCGAGATAGTTCTTAGGGGTGGATGCAATTCTCAGGTGCTTAAAAGATGGGAATGAGTGGGGATTTGTGAATGCACCCTTTTTTATCTTCATTCATTTACTATCTCATACAAATATATTTATTATACTGTCATTCTTACTCATGCATGTAAAATATCATATCTAACTAATTCATTCATTCATTTATCTAACATTTAATCATCAAAACCTAGAAGATACATAACATTCAGTCACATGGTGCATGGTCTACCATGGTTGACCCCTTCTGGGATACATCCACAAAGATTTGGATATTCTACTCTTTTATTATCTTTGGTCCAAAACTATAGTGTTGTGTGCATTACAACTCTTCATCAAAACAAGTCGAGATCTTACAATGAGGTGGACTAGATCGCACCAGGCTCCTCAGCCTCCAATCTAACCCTCACGATATACCCTCATCCCTCTCCTCAGCTCAATAAATTACAAAAATAGATTGGAGTAATAGTATGATAGCATGACAACCAACATGACATCCAACTCTGAACCTCATAACAACAAAACTTCTGACCGAGAATAATCGAACTGACCCCTTACCTAGACCTCCTAGGTACCTATTTACACATATTTTTGGCTTACCAACCATTACATTCTCTTACCAAAACCCTAAACCTATCCTTCCTAGGTCTTCTTGCATGTGTGTCTCGCATGCCTTCCTCTTCTACATGCACGTCTGTTTTACACGTGTTTCTTTTCCTGCATGCGCATCTACCTTACACGTGTTTCTTTTCTTGCATGTGTGTCTACCTTACACATGCTACTTCTTCTGCATGCCCATCCACCTCCCACGTCATGCTTTTACCTCAAAGTTGGCCTGCGCCCAACAATGGTTGTAGCAAACTTTTCCTACAACAGAAATTTATAACCACATAAATTAGTAAGTAAACACACCTATGTATAGCTATTTCCAAGTAGATCAATTTAAAGTATTCACAAGCAATTTTCTGCAGTAATAAAGGTGAGTAAAATCAACTTTAAGAGGATGTTTTTTTCATCCCTAATGGATGTATAATTTAATTAATTACAACATCTAGATAATTCCCACAAATCAAGATGCCTTAGCATAGAAAGATAGCTTGAAGTGAGTACAATTTATCCCAAAAATCAGAGATTACAAAAGTGTAATTTTCACGTATTCCAGTGCAACAATTTATGTTCCCCAATGCAATTACAAGAATTTATCCTTGGGGAATGGAGTCAAATAATAGATAAAATATCAAGAGGGAGATCCAACCTGAAACTTGGTTTTTAACCCTTACAAAACCAAGTCGTCCTACTTTCCTCAAGATGTTCTAGTTATTTAAATTGAACTAGGTTTAGATAGTCTAGGGGTGTAAACCCTCTTAATTCCTAGAATATCAACCCTATCCAAGCCTTTGCAATAGGGGTCTAGGCCCTTCTACTTCATATAGAAAATCTTGAACAATTCCAAGACAAACAATGAAATATCTATAGTTGAGGGTGTACACCTTTGTACTTCTCCTAGGGTTTAAAATTTGAAATCCTTGAACAAAGATAAGAAATTATAGAAATATACTCACGAAATCCAAGATAAAGCCTCAAGAGAAATCGATTTTCTCCAAATATCCAATGACAAGCCCTTTCCACAATGCACAAGAGAAAATAAAGAGGCTGAAATTTTCCTTAGAGAGAGAGAACCCTCACAAGTGAGTTCTATCTAAATGAAAAGTTACTTGCCTCTATTTATATAGGAAAACCCAAGTCATGTTTGTACACACTACGATCAAATCCTTAATTTTAGGTCAAAACCAAAGTTAAAATGCTTAATTAGAAAATTGTTTTCCTCTTTTTTCCCACATAGGCTACAATATGATGAAAATGAAAAATTAAAGGTGTGTAATCCCACAAGACTCTTCTCCAAGGTGGCATGTGCGAAGGTAAGCCTCCAAAGGCCAGGATTTCATGCTCCTAAGGTGCCATATCATCCCCAAATCAAGAAAAAGAGTGGCGGTTCAAGCCCACAACACCACAAAGTGCACAAGATACATCCAATGACCACCTAAATGTGTGTTCGCATGCCTCAAAAGAGGGACATTTGGGCATAGGAGGGTCACATCATCTCTTATTAATACTTTCAGACCACATTCATGTGCTAGGGATGTCATCCAATGTGAAATCCTCATCATCTTAGGCCTCCAATGTGTGGGGCACAACATCCATATAATGGGCTGATGCAGGAGCATCGTAAGCAGCCAGCTGGGAGGAGCGCAACACACGTTTTGCACATTTTGAAATGTTTTTGAAAGATTAAGAAGAGGATATTAATGTAGTATATAGAAGTGTACTTGCATTTATATTTGGCTGTTGTAAATAGATCGTGAGCAATTTGCTCTCATCTGTCGATGTAAAAGGCATTTAAGCCCAGTTAATGAAAGTAGGTACGTTTGAATTAATAGATTAGACAGTTTAGAAGAGTAAGAGGGAAAACGGATATAGACACCCTCGCCTTTATATCATAGTAGTAGTTGTATCATTAGCATAGCAATGAAGAAGAGAGATAAAAAGAAGAATCCATGTACAGGAGCTTTAAATTAATATATGAAGCTTTGAATCAGATTTCATGGCGTTATGATGTTTTCTGTTTATACATGGTGAATGGTATGCTTATGGTTGTTTTATTCTCTTCTTTTATGCATTTGTTATGAGGCTATGTTGTGTATGTATGATTTCATGTTGAATTTTTTAAGTCTGAGAAAGAGAGAGAATGAGTTTCAATTGTTTCTCTTCTTGAGTGAGAGAAGTTCCTGCAAGGAGTGCAGTGAAATGTCCGCAAGGTGTGAGTTGACAAGGGTTCTAAGTTTTATCTCATAAATCTTAGGAGAGATACCATTGTTCTCATTCCAACAGAAGTGAAGATGGAGCACAGAAGTCATGCAAGGTGTGTGCAAGCTAGTTGAAACCTTAGAATTTACCAGCTAAGGTTAAAGATTTAAGGACTGTTGTTGCGGAGGATGCACAAAGTTGAAATATCAAATACCTAGAAGTATTTGAAAGTCTGTCGCAAGGAGTGCGCGCATGGTTCCTTTTGAGACTTGAGTTGCAAGTGAAATCTCAGGAGGGTCAGCACCTTTGAAATTACTCAAAGGGAGATGGAGATTGAAAACGTCTCACAGAAGTTAAGTTCCAGTGGAAGAACACTGGTTCATTTTGCAGAAGTTGTCAAGGAGGAAATGAACGGTTAGAATTCTCTGAGGAGAACTCTCAAAGTCGCGAGGACCGAAGGATTCAGAGAAGCTGCAAGGTGGGTAGGGGAGGATGAACCCATCACTTTGGTATTAGGAATCAACGTGGACCATTGATCGTGATCTGTTTTAAGCCGTCAGATCATTTCGGGGATTCGGAGTTTGTAAGTCCGGAGTGTAATCCAAAATCCTTGGTCACTCTAACTCCCGAATCACGAAAAGAATTGTTAAGTGAAGAATTTCGGGATTTCGGTAGTTTGAGATTTGGAATACTGGAAATCCTGATGACAAGGAGCGAGGTGCCTTTGCATTGAAAAACCCCGGAGTCACGAAACGTGATACAACTGTGGAGGAGTACGCAGCCAAAGGTTTCGGCAATTTGGCATTTCGGGTTTCGGAGGTTGTAGAGACAGGAAACTTGACAATAGGAATCATGATATCGCGAAACCCGAAATCCTGATTTGGAAAAGGGCACGATCATATTATTGAGGTCAGGAGATTTGAGTGATGCTTTGTGTTTGATCACATGGGGCATGCTCATAAGGACCTGTGGATACACCATCGTGTGTGTGAGGGATTCCTTGTGGGGAAAATCAAAGAGTCAATCAGACTCAGGAGGAAAGATTTAGAACGATTCTGAGAAAATATTGGCCCGAGGGTCGGGGGTCTGCATCAAATTTGGTATTAGAGCGCAGAACAAGTTCTTTTCTTTCTGTAGCAGAGAAAAGAGGAAAATTTTACAGCCGTGCTACCGAGAAGAAGAGACGGGCCAATGCCAATGCCTGATCCAGTCGTGGAAAGAGAAATGCGTGAATTACGTGGCAAGATTGATGCCATGGAGACAGCACAAAGGTTCACAATTGACATTGGGGATATCAGTGAGGCTGACAGTGAAAATGAAGATGGAAACGAAGGAGAAGAAGTTTCACTTGAAGATGTTGCAGATGAACGCCTATTCAGGGTTGTTGCAAGGATAGGTGCTAGAGCAAAGATGGAGATTCCCATGTATGAGGGAAACTTAGATGTTGAAGAGCTTCTAGACTAGATTAGAGCTCTGGATAAATACTTCCACTATGAGGATGTCGAGGAAGACAAGAAGGTCAAACATGTCGTTACTAGACTTAAAGGGCATGCAACACTATGGTGGGATGAACTACAGGCTGACAGATGCTGCAAGGGCAAGTAGAAAATCAAGAGTTGGGACATAATGGTTGCAAAGATGAAAGCTAAATTCATACCCAAGGATTATCAAATCACTCTGTTTCGGAGGATGCAGAATTTGAGACAGAAGTTGATGTGGGTGAAAGAATACACTGAAAAGTTCTACAAGATAAACATCAGAGCAGGTCATCAAGAAAGAGATGATGAAAAGGTTTCCAGATACATGAATGGTCTGCGATATGACATTCAAGATGAGATGAGCATGATGATCATTCGAACTGTAGAAGATGCTTATCAGATAGCTCTGAAAGATGAAGAGAAGATGAGCCGAAAATAAGGTCAAAGAGGTCGAGATAGAAATCAAACCAGAGGCAAAACAATTGCCCAAGACAGAACTCGGAGATCTAAAGAAGAAGGGAAGAAACCTCAGACTCAACATGAGAGAGGGGGAAGCTCACAAAGAGGGAAGTATGTTGATATAAATACTTTTTCTCGAGCTAGAGGAAGAGGAAGAGGCAGAGGCGGTGAAGTAAAGTGATTTGTCTATGGGAAAATTGGACATAAATTCTATGAGTGTCCAGATAAGAAGAAAGATGGTGGTGAAACTCACATTATTGAAGCTCAAGGATGGAATGTTGAGGCAGAATATGCGTAGGGTGGAAGATCCTTAATGATGAGGAAAGTTATCTTGAAGCTGGAGAAGGAGGTAGAGAACCCAACCCAAAGAAGCAATCTGTTTAGGACTTCTTTCAAAACTAAGGATAGATTATGCAAAGTCATAGTGGACAACAGTAGCACAAACAATATCGTATGTATAGAGATGGTAGAAAAGATGGAGCTGGAGACTATTGTACATCCAAGCCCATACAGAGTTTCATGGCTACAAAAAGGACATCAGGTAAATTTTACTAAACAGTGTTTAGTTGAATTTAAAATAGGAGGATATAAGGGTGAAATATTATGTGATGTCATTCCCATGGATGTTTGTCATCTATTTCTGGGTAGACCATGGAAATATGACAGGAACGTGATTCATGATGGGAAAAAGAACACATACACCCTGGAGAAGAATGGTAGGACTCACATGTTGTTGTCGATTAAGGATAAAGAAGTGAAACCAAAGATGAGAAACACTTCTCATGAGTGGGAAGGAACTTCTTAAGGAGGTTAAGAAGAAGGAAGACACAAAATTTATTGTGGTTAGGAAGCCTAAAATTGTTTTGACCAATACAAGAGTGGATGATTTACCAGAGGAAATCCAGAAGTTGCTGGAATAATTTGTTGATATAGTAGTGGACGAACTACCTTGTTCGTTGCCACCAATCAGGAGTATAAGCCATCACATTGATCTTATACCTGGAGCCAGTTTACCAAACAAAGCCGCGTATAGGTTGACGCCACAGGAGAATGAGGAAGTTAAGAGACAAGTCCAGGACTTAATGGACAAAGGATTGATTAGAGAAAGCTTGAGTCCATGCGTTGTTCCTACAGTACTCAGCCCAAAGAAAGATAGAGGATGGAGAATGTGTACAGCCTCAAGGGAAATCAATAAGATTACTATCATATACAGATTTCCATTGATACAGATTTCCATTGCAAAGGATGGATGACTTGATGGATTGCTTGAGTGGAGCAAGATTTTTTTCAAAAATTTATTTGAAAAGCAGGTATCATCAGATTCGAATGAGAGAAGGTGATGAATGGAAGACA
>ML832515.1:95613-107321 GCA_009831015.1 Picea engelmannii
TGATATTCATTCTTATCTTATTGTTCTTCCATAGGTATAGTTCTTCTTGGAACACATTGTCTTCCAAGAGATAGATATACAAGATATGTACAAAGGACGATGCAAGAAAGATATGTACAAGAAAATAAGAAGAGTGTTGTTACATTTTAGTAGAAGAAGTCTCTTCCATCCTGCTTAGTCTTCTTTGTTGGTTCCTTTTCTTCAGCAATTGATGCTTTGTGTTTCTTCTTCCTTTTCTTTAGCTCGGGACATTGATTTTTGTAGTGACCGTACTTCTGACAGTTGAAGCACTGTATTTATGAAATGTCTTTCTCTTGGTTTGGCTTCCTCCTTAAACCAAACTTCCTTTTGTTCTTTAAGTTCTTGAATCTTGCTGTGAAGTCTTGATCATCGTACTTATTTTGAGGTTTTTCTTTTTCATTGATTCTTGATTCTTCTTGAGCACAGCAAGTCCAAAGTTCTTCAACTGTCGGGTACTCCTTCCTTGTGTTCATGCTTGCAGAAAATGCATCCCATGTCTTGGGAAGACCATTGAGTACTATGTTCACCAATTCTTTTTCTGAAGTGATCTCTTCAATAGCTTGTAGTTGATCTCTTAGTTGGGAGATCCTTAAAAAGTATGATGTTATGTTGTCATCATCATTCATCTTCATGTCACGGAGCTCATTCTTCAGACTCATAACTTGTCCAATGTTTCTAACTAAGAAGAGATTTGTTAGGGCATCGTATATCTTCTTCGATGAGTCAAGATGGGAGATGTAGGGTATCAAGTGGTCTTTTATAGAATCCACTATGATACTCATGGCATTGATGTCAACGTCTTTGAAATTCTCCATAGCTGCAATGTTCTGCGGTTCCTTCTCTTCTCCTTCTTTAAACTCTGGCTTCACGATCTTTCCTTTCACAATATCCAACACTTTATTCTTAGTGAGGATGAGGTCAATCCTTGTCTTCCATGCTCTGAAGTTAGAAGCTCCATCTAACTTGTTCTTAGACTTCATAGAGTTTTTCATGGCTTGCTTGACTTGGTCAAACCCTAGATTTGACTAGAAAGTCAAACTTCACATCTTGGCCTTCTGAGTGTACCCAGAGATGCATTGGGCTAGGGCGCACTGATCTATCCGAAGATTAGGTCAATATCGTCAATTAAGGTGCCTCAACAAGAGGTTTAGGGTTTCTGCAACTACTTCTTCTGGTAACCCTAGTTGCAGTGCTTTTGGAAGCTGCTCCTGCTAGTAACCCTAGCGGCAGTTCCTAAATGAGCTCAATATCTAGCGATTATGTTTCCTTCCAATGTTTTAGGCTGACTGAAGGGGTGTGGGCCCATAACCTATTAGAATATAGAATATGGTGTGCTCGTTTTACCATTGATGATACCTTCATCACCCAACCATAGGCCAAAGCCTCCCTCCAAGCACCTTAACCTTGACTGAGAATTCCTCCGGAAGAAAACCCTAGGATAGATAGCCAAACAAAGAGTAGCACATCAATCCCCAAGGATAGCGCATCACAAAAAGTTGATCAGATGTTCCAAACCCTAGCCAAGATTTATTCAAGCGAATACGGAAACTAGTTGTTGTTGCAGCTACACCTGCAACCCTCCTCCAAACCTACGCACCAGACTGCAACTGCAGTGCGCACCAACTAGAAAACTGCAATTCTGAGATGCTGTCAAATGAGCATTGGCGCCCTATATTTATAGTAATCCTGCCAGTTTGTTGGGGTCGACTTCTCCTTCTGGGTATGTGTTTGTTCAGTATATTATTATTAATTCTGGTCAACTTCTTCTCTTGGAGGCTAATAGCCCAAAATAAATTATATTCTTGAGCCGACAAGGCTTCTAGGGTTATTAGCCAACTCATTAGGGTTTCTCTTGCTTCCTGGAGTCTTCTATTCTCGTCAGGTTCACATGTGGGGGTAAATACCTCCTGCAACTACCATAATATTAACAAGTGTGACGCAAGTGGATTTGCAATTGGAGCGGTCTTGAGCCAAGACGATAGGCCAATCACATATTTCAGTGAGAAACTAAATGAAGCGAAGATCAAGTACTCAACATATGACAAAAAAATTTATGTTGTCATACAAGCGCTCAAGAAATGGAGACATTATTTGGTTCCTAAAGAGTTTGTTTTGTACAGCGAAAATCATGCTTTACAATTCGTGACTCAATAGGAGAAGCTAAACCAAAAACATGTTAAATGGGTTGAATTCATGCAAAATTTTACTTTTGTGATTAAGCATATTTCTGGAACTGCTAACAAAGTTGTTGATGCTTTGAGTAGGAAATGTTTACTTATGCAGGAATTTAGAGTCAAGAATTTAGGTTTTGATAACATCAAAGAAATGTACAAGGATGAGCCATATTTTAAGGAAGCGTATGAGGCATCTTAGAATCCAGTTCTTAGGGACAAAAGCCAATGGACCGAATATATGATCTAGGATGGATTATTATTCAAGGGAAATCAGCTATGTATTCCAAAATGCTCCATGAGGGAGAACCTGCTGAAGGAAAATCACAGTGGAGGATTGGTCAGACACTTCGGTCATGATAATACGTTCTCAAAGTTGAATGGCTCATATTTTTGGCCAGAGATGAGGACAGATGTTAAGAAATTTGTGGACAGATGCAGGATTTGTCAACACACAAAAGGGAAAAGGCAAAACACAGGGTTATACCAGCCATTACCCATACCAGAAAGGTTGTGGGATGCAGTGAGCATGGATTTCATATTGGGACTGCCAAGAACGCAAAGAGGCTATGATTCAATCTTTGTGGTAGTCGATAGATTTTCCAAGATGGCGCATTTCATACCATGCCAGAAAACCAGCGATGCAACTCATATTGCGAACCTGTTTTTCAAGGAAGTCATCAGACTTCACGGCTTGCCAAGGAGTATTGTTTCTGATCGAGATACCAAGTTCGTGGGACATTTATGGAGGACTTTATGGAAGAAGTTGGGGACAAGTTTGTCTTTTAGCTCAGTGTATCATCCTCAGACGGATGGATAGATAGAAGTTATGAACAGAATCTTGGGAGATTTGTTGAGGAGCTTAGTGACTAAACACCACAGTCAGTGGGATCACATTCTGCCACAGGCGGAATTCACTTATAATGATTCTCTTAACAGAAGCACAGGGAAGAGTCCATTCCAGATTGTATATGGAATGCAACCAAGAGGAGTTTCTGAATTGAAATATTCAAAACAAAATGAATTCAGAAGTGCTAGTGTAGAGGACTTTGCAGAAGCAATGAAGGAGCTTCACAGCCAAATTAAGGAGTGATTGCAGAGTTCAAATCAAGAATACAAGCGCAAAGAAGATCAACACAGGCGAGAACTTCAATTTTAAGTTGGTGATCTGATTCTTACACATCTGAGGAAGGATAGGTTCCCCAGAGGAACATATAACAAACTAAATATGAAAAATATTGGACCATGCAAGGTCATAAGGAAATTTGGGGCAAACACATATGATATTGAATTACCCGATGGGGTCGGAATCTCACTGATATTCAATGTTGTGGATTTGTACCCTTACAGAGCTGAAGAAACATGAATAGAGGATGGAAAGACAGAGGTTCAATGGACAAAACAAATGCCTGTAGCTGAAAAGCCATAGATGGAAAGTATAATTGACAAGAGAGTCAGCAGGAAGACCAAGAGAAAAGAGCATTTTGAATACTTGGTCAAGTGGAAAGGACATCCAGTTGAAGATGTCAATTGGGAAAATGAAGCAGAAATTCATAAGCACGGATAGACCATGCACGAGCTCATGAACAGGAGTTCATGAAAATTTTCAAGCAAGGGAGTATGATACAGGAGCATCGTAAGCAGTGAGCTGGGAGGAGCGCAACACACGTTTTGCACATTTTGAAATGTTTTTGAAAGATTAAGAAGCAGATATTAATGTAGTATCTAGAAGTGTACTTGCATTTATATCTGGCTGTTGTAAATAGATTGTGAGTGATTTTCTCTCATCTATCAATGTAAAAGGCATTTAAGCCTAGTTAATGAAAGTAGGTAGGTTTGAATTAATAGATTAGACAGTTTAGAAGAGTAAGAGGGAAAACGGATATAGACACCCTCGCCTTTGTATCATAGTAGTAGTTGTATCATTAGCATAGCACAAAAGAAGAGAGTTGTAGCAGAGAGCTAAAAAGAAGAATCCATGTACATGAGATTTAAATTAATATATGAAGCTTTGAATCAGATTTCATGGCATTATGAAAATTTATGATGTTTTCTGTTTATAAATGGTGAATGGTATGCTTATGGTTGTTTTATTCTCTTCTATTATGCATTTGTTATGAGGCTATGTTGTGTATGTATGATTTCATGTTGAATGTTTGAAGGCTGAGAAAGAGAGAGAATGAGTTTCAATTGTTTCTCTTCCTGAGTGAGAGAAGTTCCTGCAAGGAGTGCAGTGAAATGTCTGCAAGGTGTGTGTTGACAAGGGTTCTAAGTTTTATCTCAGAAAGCTCAGGAGATATACTGTTGTTCTCATTCCAGCAGAAGTGCATATGGAGCACAGAAGTCGTGCAAGGTGTGCGCAGGCTAGTTGAAACCTTAGAATTTACTAGATAAGGTTAAATATTTAAGGACCGTTGTTGCGGAGGATGCACAGAGTTGAAATATCAAATACCTAGAAGTATTTGAAAGTCTGTCGCAAGGAGTGCATGCAGGGGTCCTTTTGAGACTTGAGTTGCAAGTGAAAGCTCAGGAGCGTCAGCACCTTTGAAAGTACTCAAAGGGAGATGGAGATTGAAAACATCTCATAGAAGTTAAGTTCTACTGGAAGAACACTGGTTCATTTCACAGAAGCTGTCAAGGAGGAAACGAGCGGTCAAAATTCTCCAAGGAGAACTCCCGAAGTCGCGAGGAACAAAGGATCCAGAGAAGCTACAAGGTGGGTAGGGGAGGACGAACCCATCACTTTGGTATCAGGAATCAACGTGGACCGTTGATCATGATCTGTTTTGAGCCATCAGATCATTTCAGGGATTCGTATTTTGTAAGTCTAGAGTGTAACCCAAAATCCTTGGTCGCTCTAACTCCTAAATCACGAAAAGAATTATTAAGTGAAGAATTTCGGGATTTCGGTAGTTCGGGATTCAGAATACCAGAAATCCTGATGACAAGGAGCCAGGGGCCTTTGCATTGAAAAACCCCAGAGTCGCGAAACACGATACAGCTGTGGAGGAGGATGTGGCCAAAGGTTTCAGCAATTCATCATTTCGGGTTTCATAGGTTGTAGATACAGGAAACGCGGCAACAGGAATCGCGATATCACGAAACCCGAAATCCTGATTTGGAAAAGGGCACGATAATATTATTGAGGTCAGGATATTTGAGTGATGCTTTGTGTTTGATTACATGGGGCATACTCATAAGGACTTGTGGATACACCGTCGTGTGTGTAATGGATTCCCTGTGGGGAAAATCAAAGAGTCAATCAGACTCAGGAGGGCAGATTTAGAATGATCCTGAGTGGATCTCGGCCCGAGGCTCGGGGGTCTGGGTCATGGGATTTCATGCCCCTATGAAGATACAAGTGGCTCAATCCCTTCATGAATGACTTTCACCAGGAAAGGTCTTGCAAAGACAAGAAAATACTCCCTCCAAGGGTCCACAAGTCATATGAATCATTCCAAGTAAGCCAAATTTAATAAAATAACCACATGGACAAGTGCATTAAGTCCCCCTTTTCAAACTAAACAAATTCTCAAAGATCTTATAAACTTTTCTAGATTTAGGTATGGGAGGGGTGTTGTGGTGCCCTATTAGGTCGGTCAATCCCCAAGTCAAGGAATGTTTCCCAAGAAGACCCTCTCTAGACCATGTGGTGAATATGAGGTGGATTGGGAGAATCACTCTTGGGCATGGGGTTCTTGACATATCAATGGATCATATTGTCTCATTTATGGGTGCCTTTGTGGAGGTTGTGTTGCATACCTTTGTTTTCAATGCAACATTTTTCAAAGCCCTTTATTTTCCTTTCTTTTTTATGGTCCAAAAATTAAGTTCTCTATGCAATGGAAAGAAAAGGAGCACTGCAAGGCCACTTGAAGTTAGAAAACATTGAGTTCTATGTGCACTGTAAATTAAAGAACACTGCAATTCATTCCCTCATCAAGTGAGGCACTTTTTATTTATTTTCTTTTAAGAGGTCCTTTATTTTTTCAAAGAGAAGCATTTCATGGCTCTCAGGACCTCGGGGAGAGCATCTAGAAGGATGGATTATGTCTTTTAATTTTTATAGTGCTATTTATAACACCTATGTGCCTTTATATCCTTTCTTCCCATGTAATGTGGTACAATCCCTTCTTGGGGTCAATGAACTCAAAAACCCAAAATATGAGGAAATAGAGGGGAAGAAGTGTGGGAATGTGTGATAACCCTTCAAGGAGATCTTGTAGTAGAAACCCTTTTCTCGAGGGTGACCAACTTACTAGGATACCATGTCAACCACCAAGATGAAATAAGAAAAAAGATATAATTTCCAAGAAAATGTTCCATAATCAAGACAAGACTCTTTACAACATGCTCAAATGCTTAAAATATTAAAGTGACACTTACCATGAGACTGGAATTTTTACCTCATGAATCAAGACTTGTTGTCTTTGATGGACCAAGTTTGTGTGGCAGACATTGTTATACTGTTGATGATGATTGGTGATGCATGGTGGAGAGGAGGGGTTATTTTTCTCAATGTGGGCTTCACCGATCATTTGTCTCTCGACCCTCCATGTTTACTACTTGAGGGCATTGAGACATCTATTGGATTACTGAGAGGGGGGGTGAATCAGTGATAGGGAAATTTAATCCTTTTTAACCATATAATCCAAGTTTTATATCAATGTATCATTATCATCCAATAACTGCATAGTAAATAAGCAATGAACAAATGAACAATCATACACATACATAGTACACTAGTGTTTTATGTGGAAACCCAAAGCGGGAGAAAACCACGGAATTATTTTTCTTATATGTCTTGAAGAATTACATTCATTGGAAGCACCAACTTCCTTTGTTTTCTACATGCAACTGGAAGGAGGCTCCAACCACATAGTTTCTCAGGCTACAACTTGAGGGAAGCTCCAACTCCCCAATTATCTGTCCATAACCAAAAGGAGGCTACAACCCCCTATGTTCTCCGACTACAACCGGAAGGTGGATACAACCACCGGTCCTTGCCCCATCCAACCACCATGATGTATAAGTAGAATGATGGAACCACTGTCACACTATCACTGTGAGATATACTTTTCTAAAATTGTACCAAACAACTTGTACCAATAACCTAAACCATGCATCAACCATCCATCAACCTATATCTCAACCTGTACCATAAACAAGTGCATCAACCATGCACCAACATGTACCTGAACATGTACCATGAACAAGTGCATAAACCATGCACCAAACCTGTACAAATAACCCATCACAACAACCTATCACAGCAACTTGTCCAAACAACCTATCACAACAACATGTCTCATCAATTTTATCAACCAAATTAGATCTACTCACCAAGATCAATCACCAAAACCAATATGTGCTTATAATAATACAAGTATGCTACATCATCCATAAACCATGTGTCAACAATACTACTAACAAGTGCCTCCAACTATGTACCAATTATGTACCAATCATCTATCAACTACTCAACAACTATGACTCATCAACTATACACCTCATGTATTTGCCAACTCATCAACTACTTGTCTCAACCATGTACCCAACATGTACCTCAACCAAATGCCCTCATCAATTTCATCATCCAAATATGATTTGTAAATATGTAATAGACCTGGTGTATATGATCACATTCCTACAAACCTTCCTTAACTTTAACAACAAGAGACTAGCATTTTCATCAAACTTTTCTTTAGTCTCACATGCCTAGTTTTGGATTAGTCAACAACCCTAACTTGCAATAATCATAACTTTGTACCTGTAATGAATAAAGATCTGAAAGTTATACAAAATATTCTTTAGTGTTTTTTATTCAAGTAATCTATGTGTCACTACTTGGAACCTCTCAGAAAAGGAGTTATAGAAAAAATGGCATACCTTGTTGAATTCTGGCTTATTCTAGAGAGATACCTTGTAGAGCGTTCCCCGCATGGAATATTTGTTGAATTGATGTGAAAATGTTACAAAGAATACTATAGACTGTACTATAACCAACACATTTTGTCTTACTAAATTTAGATATGTTATGAATAATTTATGATGTTTTTACTGGAAACACCTATTTTAGACTAGTTTCAGGACTAGCCACAAACCCTATTTTCCACAGAGTGTAAATCCAAAAATACAACGACCCACAAGATGAATATTTTTCCATGGATACTTGGATATGTTTCCTCAATTTCATATCCATTTAAGGTTCTGAATCATTATATAATAAATGTTATTGAGAAAATGGTGAGATGACCTGTAAATAACATACCTTAGAAAGCATCATCAAAAGAATTTATCCTTCCTTGAATTCCGACCTTCTTTTCTTCACATTCTCTCAGAAATTAGGATTATATATCCTTTGGTTACCTTAAAACCTATAGGTATTCAATATGATCAAGTGTGATCTTAAATGAGAGAGTGTTGCCTCTTATTTATACTTTCCAAGTAGCTTCCTTAAAAACATCTTCTAGGTTACTTTGCCCACTTTCCCTATTTTAGGGTTAACCCATTTCTAATTTCTCTATTAAATTCATTATTGAAATTATTTATTTTGTATACAATTTTAATTGTAATACACTAATCACTTCACTTTATTATTTACCTTTTAAAATCTCTTAAACCACTTTGACTACTTTGACCTTTTGGGGCTTCTAGATGACATATGAGGGTCCTCCAACTTCGTAAGTCCATAACTCTCAAACCGTGAGGAGTTGTGTGACATTCCACATACCACCAGAAATGGAATGACATATACTATCCATATAGGATAGTATTACCTGAAAATATATCAAAACTCATACTATTATTCATCAAACAAACTTGGGTCCATTACCCAAACCTGGGTTCTCCAATTTCTCATGGCCATAACTCTCTAACCATGAGGATTTATGTGACGCTCCACATACCAATGGAAATGGAATGACAAGAAATATACATATAGGATAGTTTCACTGATAAATTTACTGACCTTCATCTCATTATTCCACAAATAATCATGGGTTCTCTAACCATACTTCTAGGATAACTCAATCTGCAAAGCGTCTTCCCGTAAGGGCTTTCACCATAAGGGTATGACCTTGGATTTCATCCATTTGTACTTATTATCAACCATGACAAGACAATAATGAGTCATATTTACATCAAACAAAACTTGGGTCCATTACGCAAACCTTTGTGCTACCGGGCTTTCTTCAACGGTTGACAGCAATGACAACTAACCTTAATCAACAATCTCCCCCTTTGGCATTGATGGAAACACTCTGATGAAATAATGAAATCATATCACCCATGCTCCCCCTGGAACCATGCCTCTGTCTCATGCTTCCCCTAGAACCATGCCTCTATCCTCTGCATTTGATAAATCTCTCCCCCTTTGTCATCAATGACAAAGGTATCTTACCATTCGGGGTTGCTCCCCCTGACTGAACTGTCCTCTTATGGGGCTTCCTCATGTAAATATAAGACATATAAGAAAATAATTCAAAAAGAATTCATTTTGGAGTAGAAATAACTCCAAGTCTCTGGCCAAGATATTCAAAGGCTTCCCATGGAAGTGGTTTTGTAAATATGTCTTCCACTTTTTCTTTTGTGCCCACATACTCAACTATGATGTTCTTTTCTGCACCCTACTCCCATAGAAAGTGATACTTGATTGGAATGTGCTTCGTATTGGAGTGCATCACTGGGTTCTTCGAGATACTGATGGTTCTTGTATTATCACAATATATTAGAATGGGCTCATCATACTCAACCTGTATATCTGTCAAAGTTTATTTCATCCAAAGAACCTGTGTACAACATGATGTTGTTGCAATACACTCTACCTCGTCTGTAGATAAGGATACTGATGATTGTTTCTTTCTTATCCATGACACTAAACACTCACCCAAGTAAACTGTTGCTCCATTGGTGCTTCTTCAGTCATCAATACAACCTACCCAATTTGCATCTGTGTAGGCAATAAGTGATAGATCCTTTCCTTGTGGATACCATAATCCAAACTCTTATGTTCCTTTGAGATATATGAAAATCCTCTTTACTACTAATACATGTGATTCCTTTGATGCTGCTTGAAATCGTGCCACTTGTCTGACTGCCTACATTACATATTTTTTGGATTTGTCACATATAGTAGGATGCCAATCATTGACCTGTATTGCCTCTGATCTGTAGACTTTGAATTATCATATTTGCTCAACTTGCAACTGGTTTTCATGGGAGTGATAATTGGTTTGCAATATTCCATTCCAAACCTCTTTAGCATTTCTCTGATATACTTGGTTTGAGAAATAAAAATTCCTTGGTTGCTTTGATGTATCTGAAGTCCCAGAAAGAAGGATAGTTCTCCAAGTAACGACATTTGAAATCCATTCTGCATATCTTTTGCAAATTTATGGCTTAACCTATCATCATCATTACCAAAAATAATATCATCAACATAAACTTCAATTAATAAAATATTACCTTGAGTTACCTTGATGTAGAGGTTGTTGTCTGCACTTCCTTTCCATAGTTAGTAGGGAGTTTTGTCATTGTTGTTTCTGAGAATTACTCTGTTTTGAATCTGAACTGATGTATGCACTGCATGTGTCCAAAAAATATCTGTCAATTTGGAATCCAATAGCATTGTTCGAGCCATTTCTTGTGTAATTAGCATCCATTATGATAATGTTCATTTTTCTTTGAACCACTCTCTGAACCAATCTACGAATCCATTATGTCGTCCACTATAATATATCTATCCAAACCTGCGAACTATTCTTCTGAATCCATCTCTATTCATACTGTCTAAGACTCTACTTGCGCAATTGTCCATAATGCTGACCCATTTATCACTATACTATCATGAAGTCTTGATTAATCTATAAAATTGTACTTCTGCTAACTGATTGCTTTGAATCTGTCTTCTCAAACTCTGCAAGTTTCTCGAAGGATGGTTCTTTGGTATGTCACAACTATCGCATAGACTCCCCTTGTCTAATATTCATATTAATTGGGAGTATCTAAGTCAGATGGCTTAGAACAATTCTTGCTCTGATGTGTATTCATCATCATCTTCATTGGTAGATTCATCATCCTCTTCATTGGTAGATTCATTATCTCTCTAAGATATGACTTCTTTCTTTCTATCTGTGGATTCATCTTTCACTACAATGCATGAAAGTACAATATCTTGAACATGTTCCTTATTTACTTGTCCTTCCTTTCTTCTAGTTATTTTCCAAACCTTTTTGTATCTGAGATCTTTCCTTTTCTCTGTAGAATTTAATTCATATCATTTTATTGCCAATCTTGTGATCTCTGGTACCTGGTCTTTGTTCACCTGTTCTTCCTATTTTCTTATCCATACTTTCTTATATCTGATATTAGTATTCTCTTTCATGGAAGTATCGATCATGCTTCTACAATCACTGGCTTTGTTTCCATAGTTATGACATTTGTAACACTCAATGTTATGTGCGACCACATAGGCATGGTCTGCTTGAACATTTCTTTTATAATCCCTACAATTTG
>ML832515.1:128518-151521 GCA_009831015.1 Picea engelmannii
TTCATTTGTTCATTGCTTATTTACTCTGTAGTTATTGGATGATAATGATACATTGATATAACACTTGGATTATATGGTTAAAAAGGATTAAATTTCTCTATTACTGATTCATCCACCCTCTCAGTAATCCAATGATTGGAATCAGAGTTGGTTCATTTAGGAAATAGTTTATCCACTGGAAGGAGATCATGGGTTATTCTGAGAATGGAGTACCAATGTTTAATGGTCATAATGGTTTTAAGTATGAGATGTGGAGCATAAGGACGGAAGTATTATTACAGGCACAGGGACATTATATTTGGCTATCAGTTGTTACAGGATATGATAGTTAAAAAGGGGCAAAGACTGCAGCCAAGAAGGAATTGAGGAAGAATAAAAAAATAGAAATGGATTTCATCTGGGAAGGATTGCCTAATCTGGTAAGAGAAAAGGTTGGTAAATTTTCATCAACAAAAGAACTTTGGGATAAGTTACATGACCTATATTCTTCACCCATCACATATTCATAAAATGTCAAATAAGATGCAGATGCAAATCAAGAAGAATTGTGTTCACCATGTCAAGCAGATTCGGAAGATGAAGAGTACATAATCACCAGAGGTATGTTGTTTTGTTTTAATTGTGAAAAAAGTGGACATCTTGAAATATAATTCCATGAAGTAAATGAGACAAAAAAACTAATTGGAAAGGAAGACAATTATGAATAAGAATTGATTAGTTCTTTACATGAACTAAGAGAAGAAAACAATTCACTCAAGAAATAATTGATGAAACAAAAGGAAAGTGTTTACATTTTTTAAGAATCCCAACAGGTCATCGACAATTTAAGAACTCGACTAAAAAAATATAGAAAGATCAAATTAAATCTTGAATATCAAAAGCAATTTTTGGAAACCAACATAGCAGCATAGAAGGAAGAAGAAGAAATGAGAGAGAAGATATTGACAAATAATCTTAAGGAAAGAACTAAGGATCTAAACCGGCTTGAGGCAGAGTTTGGTCAAGAAGAGAAAGGACATGAAGAAGAAATAATCACATTAAAAATTCAGCTTGAAGAAGCAAAAAGAATAGAAGAAGTCATGAAGTCTCAGATAATGAAGAAAGAAGAAGAGGTTGAGAAGCTTGAAGAAGAAGTTGTCACATTGAGAAGTAAAATTGTCAAGCTCAACAAGAATGTTGAAGAGATAGAAACATCCACATCATTTATAGAGAATGAAGAGAAGCACTCTAGGTTGCTAGAAAAGAAGAATGAAGAAAATAGAAAGAGTTATGCAAAAGTACTCAAAGGAAGGAATCATGGTCAACCAGAATCTAAGAAAACTATTGAGATACATATTCAATAAGACCATCCATGTTGAAGCCACAAAGAAGCTTCAATCATGATCATGATCAATCAAGGAAAAAATTCAGAAGGACTACGCCATAAAGAAGATCATTCACTCCCAGGTATGCAAATTTATTTTATGGTCATTCTTTTTATTGTACTAACTTTGGACATAAGGTTGCAGATTGTAGGGATTATAAAAGAAATGTTCAAGCAAGAAGTGCCTATGTGGTCGCACGTAGCATTGAGTGTTACAAATGTCATAACTATGGACAGATAGCCAGTGATTGTAGAAGCATGATCGATACTTCCATGAAAGAGAATACCGATATCAGATATAAGAAAGTATGGATAAGAAAATAGGAATAATAGGTGAACAAAGACCAGGTACCAGAGATCGCAAGATTGGTAATAAAACAAGATGAAGAAAATTCTACAGAGAAAAGGAAAGATGTCAGAAACAGAAAGGTTTGGAAAATAACTGAAAGAAAGGAAGGACAGGTAAATAAGGAACAGGTTCAAGAGACTGTACTTTCAGGCATTGTAGTGAAAGATGAATCCACAAAGAAAAAGAAAGAAGTCAGAGATCAAAGAGATAATGAATCTACCAATGAAGATGTTGATGAATACACATTAGACCAGGAGTTTTTTTGAGCCATCTGGCTTAGAGACTCCCAAGTAATATGAATATTAGATAGGGGGAGTCTATGTGATAGTTGTGATAGACCAAAGAACCATCCTTTGAGCAGCTTCCAGAGTTTGAGAAGACAGATTCAAAGAAATAAGTTAGAATAGGTACAGTTTGATAGATTAATCAAGACTTCATGATAGTATAGTGATAAATGGGTCAGCATTATGGACAGTTGTGCAAGTAGAGTCTTGGACGGTATGGATAGATATGGATTCGTAAGAACACTTAGCAGGTTTGGATAGAGATATGATAGTGGACGAGAGCATGGATTCATAGATTGTTTCAGAGAGTGGTTCAGAGACAAAGGAACATTATCATAATGGATGATAATTACACAGGAAATGGCTCGAACAATGATAATGGATTCCAAATCGATAGATATTTTTTGGACACATGCAGTGCATACATCAGTTCACATTCAAAATAGAGTAATGCTCATAAACAACAATAACAAAACTCCCTATGAACTATGGAAAGGAAGCGCAGAAAAAAACCTCTACATCAAGGTAACTAAAGGTAATATTTTATTAATTGAAATTTATGTTGATGATATTGTTTTGGAAGTACTAATGACAGGTTAAGATGGAAATTTGCAAAGGATATATAGAATGAATTCAAAATTTCATTACTTGGAGGACTATCCTTCTTTTTGGGTCTTCATATATGTCAAAGAAACCAAGGGAAATTTTTATTTCTCAAACTAAGTATATCAGAAAAATGATAAAGAGGTTTGGAATGGAAGATTGCAAACCAGTTACCACTCCTATGCAAACCAGTTGCAAGTTGAGAAACGATGATGATTCAAAGTCTACAGACCAGAGGAAATACATGTCAATGATTGGTAGCTTACTATATGTGATAGCATCCAGATCAGATGTAATGTAGGCAATTGGACAGGTGGCATGATTTCAAGCATCACCAAAGGAATCACATGTATTAGCAGTAAAGAGGATTTTCAAATATCTCAAAGGAACAGAAGAGTTTGGATTATGGTATCCAAAAGGAAAGGATCTATCACTTATTGCCTACACAGATGCAGATTGGGTAGGTTTCATTGATGACCGATGAAGCACTAGTGGAGCAGCGTTCTACTTGGGTGAGTGTTTAGTATCTTGGCTAAGAAAGAAACAATCATCAATATCCTTATCTATAGCCGAGGCAGAGTATATTGTAGCAACAACATGTTGTACATAGGTTCTATGGATGAAACAAACTTTGACAGATATACAAGTTGAGTATGATTAGCCCATTCCAATCTATTGTGATAATACAAGCGCCATCAATATCTCAAAATAACTCGATGATGCACTCCAAGATGAAGCACATTCCAATCAAGTATCACTTTCTATGGGAACAGGTTGCAGAGAAGAACATTAGAGTTTAATATGTGGGAACAAAAGAACAAGTGGCATACATCTTTACAAAACCGCTTCCACGGTAATCCCATGAGTATCTTCGCCAGAGACTAGGAGTAATTTCTACTCCAAAATGAATGCTTTTGAATGATTATATTATATGTCTTAGATGTACACAAGTAATCACCATAAATAGGAAAAAGGGGGAGAGATTTATCATATGCAAAGGTAAATTCTTGGAGAGATAGCATAGAGGCATGTTTCCAAGGGGAGTGAATGTCATAAGGGAAGAATGAGCGATATGACTTCAGAGTGATACCCTTTGTCAAAGGGGGAGATATTATTCATATGAAGGGAAAGAGAGTAATCAGAAACTTATAAACACAAAGAAAAATCAAAAGCACGTAGACAGGTGGAGCATCCCTAAGGAGAGTTCAATTAGGGGGAGCAACCCCAATGGGAGATACCCTTTTCCTTTGATGTCAAAGGGGGAGAGATAGAAACATTGATGAAGAGTATAAGCATGAATGTTATCATGACTAAGTGTTTCCATCAATGTTGGTGTTGCCATAAATGCCAAAGGGGGAGATTGTCAGACAATTGGCTTAGGTTGATGGATAGTTGGTATGGATTGTTGGTTTTCATTTATGTCAACCATTGGAGAGTGATATTGTAGATTGATTTCAACCCTTAGTGATTGATGTCAACCCTTGGAGAAAGTCCAGTAGAAAATTACGGTAGCACAAAGGTTTATGTAATGGACCCAAGATTTTTTAATGTATAATGGTATGAGTTTTAACATATTTGAAGGTAAGACTATTCTATATGGATAGTACATGTCATTCCATTTTCGGTGGTATGTGGAACGTCACATAACTCCTCACGGTTAGAGAGTTATGGACATGAGAAGTTGGAGAACCCAGGTTTGGGTAATGGACCCAAGTTTGTTTGATGGATAATGGTATGAGTTTTGATATATTTGTAGGTAATACTATTCTATATGGATAGTACATGTCATTCCATTTCTAGTGGCATGTGGAACGTCACATAACTCCTCACAGTTTGAGAGTTATGGCCTTACGAAGTTGGAGGAAACTCATATGTTGTCTGGAAGCCCCAAAATGTCAAAGAATTCAAAGAGCTTGAAAAGAAGAAATTATTATTTAAATTATAAAGTAAAGTGACAAAGTCAAGAATGATTATTTAAATAATAAAGTGAAGTGACAAAATCAAAGAAGATTATTTAAATGATAAGGTGAGGTGACAAAGTCGAGGAATATTTAAATGATAAAGTAATGGAGAACTTTCTAATTATGGAAAGTGGTTAACCTTAAAAATGAGGAAAATAGGTTAAGTGACCTGTAAATGGGTTAAGTGACCTAGAAATAGGTTAAGTGACCTAGAAATGGGCTAAGTGACCTAGAAATAGGTTAAGTGACCTAGAAATGGGTTAGGTGACCTAGAAGATGCTTCTAAGGAAGATATTTGGAGAGTATAAATAAGAGGCAATTATCTCTCATTTTACATCACACTTGAGAATATTGAATATATATAGGTGACTGAGGTAACCAAAGGATATCTAAGTCGAATTTCAGAGGGAAGATGAAGAAAAGAAGGTCGGAATTCAAGGGAGAATAAATTCTTCCGATGATTCTTTCGAAGGTTATTTGTATAGGTTTGGTGCATGGTTGATGCACTTGTTCATGGTAGAGGTTGAGGTTTAGGTTGGTGCATGTTTGATGCACTTGTTTATGGTACAGGTTGATTACAGGTTGTTTGGTACAGGTTGGTGCATGGTTGATGCACTTGTTTATGGTATAGGTTGATTACAGGTTGATGCATGGTTGATGCATGGTTCAAGTTATTGGTACAGGTTATTTGGTGCAGGTTGATTGGTACAGGTTTATAGTAATATATCTCACAGTGATAGTGTGGTAGTGGTTCCATCATTCTACTTATATGCCAGGGCAGTTGGACGGGGCAAGGACAGGTGGTTGTAGCCACCTTCCAGTTGTAACTGGAGAAAACAGGGGGTTGTAGCATCCTTCTAGTTGTAGCCAAAGAATGGGGGAGTTGGATCTTCCCTCGGCTTGTAGCCTGAGAAAATAGGGGGTTGGAGCCTCCTTCTACTTTCAGCTGGAAAACAAAGGAAGTTGGTGCTTTCAATGAATGTAATTCTTCAATACATGTAGGAAAAATCATTCTTTGGTTTTCTCCCTCTTTGGGTTTCCACGTAAAACATTGGTGTACTGTGTATATGTATGATTGTTCATTTTTTCATTGCTTATTTACTCTACATTTATTTGATGATAATGATACATTGATATAACACTTGGATTATATGGTTAAAAATGATTAAATTTCTCTATTACTGATTCACCCCCCCTCTCAGTAATCCAACAAAAACACCAAGAACAATTGTTCCTATGGTTGGGTGGAAAGTGGCACACTCTTCAGTAGTTACTAGTATTTTCCTAGCTTCAGTTAAATATATTATGTGGTTAATCCTTGTGAATGTTTGAGGTCATTAATGATACACTAATGTAAATGCAATGCTCTGAACTTAATATTCTAGTAAATGATAGATGAGGATTTTCGTAGGCCAGGGTATTGATATTATGAAAAATTATTTTTCTAAATCCTTGGTCATTAACTATATTTGTTTCCTTGGGAAATTGTCTTAGGTGACTGCTTGAGAATCAAAGTACAAACCTAGGGAAAATAGATGAATGACTATGTTTAATGTGAATCTTATTATTTGTGTAATTAAGGAACTGTAAAACAGTTGCTTCATGTTGATGTAGTTATGAATATAATTGTTTGAGTGTGCCTCCTATGCGTACACCTTATGTCATTAACCTCTCCATGTTACAAATGGTTGTGTGGAATGAAATACCCATTTGGGTGAATAAGTAGTAGGACTTATTGCTTGCTAGAAGAATGGAAATCTTGGAGAACATGCAGGATCTCCACCGGGATAGGAAAAGAATACCTTACTTAGTTTTCAAAGTAAGGTTCAGATTCCTTGAAGGTTAGTAACCTTTAGAAATAACTTTAAAAAAAAAAATCCCTCAATTGGATAAGCCCTAAATCAGATTGATAGCCTAAAGAAAACCCACATTTTAATCATGAAGCAATCAAAGTCGTCAAATCAGTGTAGCGATGAGATACTAGCCCTTAATCATAGGGCATAGTTATCAGAGTGCCTAGGAACAAGGTTGCAAAGGAATCTGATGGGAGAACCTTCGAGTTAATCAGATTCGTTCGATCCATCAAAGAAAAATATCAACAGATCCTTGACCATAGATATCGGTCACAAGACGGTCAGAGTGTGTGGTCGTCGGAGTATTGGTGTGCGATATTGATGAGAGACTCCAACAAGGAGTAGTCTAAGTTATTTAACATCCTAGATCCATTATAGGATTTACCTCAGTTGTTGGATTTGGGAAGACCCATGTCGATCAAAAGGAGCGGAGGAGGATAACGTCACCCAACCAATGCATAGTGGATAGGTGTCAACACCTAGATGGATGCGCCAAGTTCTCAATGATGAGGTGTACAACCCATCCGTCTACGTGGATGGTCCACATGTCAAGTGGTGATTGTGATGCGGGAGAAAAATGTGATGCGGAAGAATTTTGAGGGAGAACAATGTGATGTGGTCTAAGTGCCATGTGTCAGAGTGCCATGTGTCCTGGGTGCCAAATCATATGTTATGTGGGGTCCCACTTAAGTGAATCTAAGAGGGAGAGTGATATCTTGTTGATAAGGAGTTCCAATGTGTCCCAGAGTTTGACATGTGTCATCCTGTAATTTGTAGGAGGGAACGAGGGTGAGTCCTTATCAGTTTGTACCATGGGAAATGTGTCTTAAATATTAATCATCATATCTACAGGATTGAGAGATATCGATTTTCCATTGGAGGGGTGTTGGTCAGAGTAAGATACGGGCCCATAGGATATGCACTTCGATGGGTGGTACCTAGGGGAACGATCTATACCATTGATTGACAGGTGGACATGATGCAGTCTCAGTCGTTGATTCGTCATGGGTCCTACCAGTTTCCTTGGTGACTATTGGAAAAGGGAGGATAGGTTTCATCACCTATATGGACAAGTTGAGTGCTTTGTGATGACATGTACACCATGTCAAGTCCATGTGGGGGTCCATGTGTTGAGGGATGGTTATTCCATGTGCCATGCTCATTTTTCACCTTGAGGGGGTGGAACATGACACAATATCGGCACCACATGTCTCTCTAGTATGGCAGCCAGTGTGTCCGAGAGGAAAATAGGTTTTGACACCTTGTTTGTCAAGAGGACGAAGATGGACCCCAGTTGAGCTTAGAACTTTGGATGGTCGCCATTGATTTTCGACTGTTGGATATGAGGGTGGATGAACCTGCACCATCAATAAGAGGATATTTCCATCGGGATGTTTGAGTGCATGGTTTCTAGGGGACTCTGAGATGTGATTTGGGCCATAGATCGATGAAGAGGCAAGATTCAACCTCTGTCATGGATCGTTGTGGGTCCCACTTGTTCACTTAACGTGGGAATGAAGAGTAAGGATTTAATGATCGTGCAAGTTAGATACTATGAAGTAATCAAGACCATTGATTTCCCAACTCCAAGGACTGTCATATCTGTCGGAGTGTGTGTTGATCAGGGTGTTCCAACCAGAGTGGAATGTGACATTGATGGAGAAAAATCTAATGGAAAGGGGATACAAAGAATGAATATAAGCAGTTGATTCAGAGAGCTCGATGGGACAAGTGGCAAGTGCCACATGAATATTGTGTAGGACAGCACAAGTGACGAGGAGCCAAGTGGATGCAACATGTAAGAGAGGTGTATTTTGACCAATGAAGGCCTAAGGAACTTTAGTAGGCCATACGTTTTGATCCAAATCTTATTTCTAATCATGGTGATAGTCATTGGAAATCTCTTGCGAGAAGAAGGTGATAGTGCCATCGAGAAGAGGCTTGAAGATGGTTGAGGAAAAAGCGAAATTTTGACACCCCATCCCTTGAAATGGTACTTAGGGGGTCGAGGGTCTTACAAAGTGGTATCAGAGTCTTGGGATTAGGAAAAAGTATAATACACCTTCTTGTAAAATAATTTTTAAGGGGGAGGGCACCCTACCCTACCCTAATCATAAGAGTGTACAAAATATTTACTACTAAAAAGGAGGATAAAAAAAAAACTTTCAAATGCTTTTAAATGCCTAAATTTGGTTTGTATGACATTATTATAGGATTAATAATGAATCTAATCTCAATAAATAGAGAAATATTTGTGTTGTTTATAAAATAGTGGATAGTTAGCTAACAAAAAATATTGATTCTTATCACTTAACAAGTCAGCAGACATCAAAGGAACCATATCATAAAGAATGGTGACACATCATGAGATGGGAGAAGGCTCCCATAATAGAGAGGAAGATTTTTATGAAAGGAGAGTGGTGGAAACGCCTCCAAATTTAGTTGAAACTATAAGAAGACTCATGGCAGAGTTACAAAGCTTTAAGGAAGACAATTAAAGGCTTATAAAAGAACAAGAAAGGAAAATTGAAATAAATGCAGTTTTGTCAAAGTATGTTAGATATATAGAGGAATTTGTAGCATGGGCTAGAAGCCAGTAATGTGGACATAAAACAAACCAAGAATACCCAGGGTCCACCTAAAATACAAAAACATGACCTTGACAGTGGTAACACAAGGAAAATCACCTCAAATAAGGCTCAACATAGAGCCAAGAGGCATGATAATAGCAAGGATTCATTTGGAGAATCCTCTAGTGAGGGAATTGAAAGCTCCAAGGAATTTTCCAGTAGTGGGACCAGTTCACATTATCATAAGAGAAGAAAGAGGAGGAAACATTCCAAGAGCCATGACCCTAAATAATTTAAGAAATCCAAGCCACCCACTTTTGATGGAGAGATTAAAAATGGGTAAGAAGCAAAAGTTTGGTTGCTTTGATTAAATAAGTACCTCAAATTCCATGACTACTCTAAAAACTTAAAGGCTCGGATAGTGATTTTCAAATTGAATTGAAAGTCCTCTATCTGGTGGGAGGACCTTAGAAATGTGAAGGGAATCCGTGAGAAGGATTTGTCATGGAGACAATTTGAGAAACACTTTAAGAAGAAGTACCTGTCTGAAAGGTACTATGATGAAAATACTAAGGAGTTCTATGAACTCAAGATAGGGGACAAATCACCATAGATGAATACATCAACAAATTATTGGAGTTAATGACGTATGTTCCCTATATAAAATATGAAAAGTTGAAAATGCAATGATTCATTAGTGGGTTGCCTAAATCCTTCCGAGACAAAATTGAGCTTGATGAACCTAAGACTTTAGAAGACATTGCTCGGAAGGAAAGATACTACTATGAGAAATTCAAGCACAAGAAAGAACCTCATAAAGATTGGAAGAACAAAGGTAAATTGGGATTCAATAAGAATGGGTTTAAATCCTCAAACTTTAAGCATCATGGAAAAATACCTAAGATGAGCCTTCCCACCAAGAGTGTGTATCATCAAAATTTTCCATCTCAAAGTGGAAACATACCATATGGATCAACCCTAGGAAATACTAATAAAACAAAGAAAGAACCATTTAAATATTTGGAATGTGGAGAAGAACATTTTATGAGGGACTTCCCACGTAGACAACAATACCATAGGACGGTTTACAACATTTAGGAAGCTACCATAGTGAATTATGTGGCTAGGAGCGTGCCACAAATTTATGCAGACCTAGATAATAGAAAAGTTTACCACCAAGCCTCAGTGGTGGAGATGGAAGGTACAATTACCAACCATCTTTTTTCCATTTTAATTGACCCTAGTTATGATTTGAGTTATGTTGCCCCTCAAAATATTGAGAAATGTAAACTACAACAAGTAAAACATGCTAAATCATGGTTGGTACAACTAGCCACTATAACAAAAAAAAAATTAACAGAGATCATACCAACATGTCAATTGATTATGAATGGGTTGCCCACCCAAGAAACCCTGAACATACTCCCTTTAGGATCTTATGACATGTTGATTGGAATGGATTGGTTAGCTGCCCATAAATCCAAGTTGTATTGTTATAACAAAACATTGGAATGTGAATATGAGAAAGGGAAGAAAATGATCCTACAAGCAATCCAAAATCCTATCTCAGTAAGACAAATATCATCCCTTCAAGTGAAGAAGTATTGTAGAAAAAGGATTCCCCTTGTATGCAATACATGTACTGAACTCTGTTGATAACAGTAAATTGAGCCTAGAGGATCATCCTTTATTAAGAGAATATAAAGATGTGTTTCCTGAAGAGATACCAAGTTTGCATCCAAAAAGAGACATTGATTTCTCAATAGAACTTATGCCTGGAGCAGTGTCAATGTCTAGAGCACCCTATAGGATGAGTACCCCAGAGCTAGTTGAGCTCAAATTATAGTTGAAAGATATGTTGGAAAAATGTTACATTCAGCCTAGTGTGTCCCCTTGGGGAGCCCCGGATTGTTTTGTGAAAAATAAGGATGGCACACTCATATTGTGCATAGATTACAGACAACTCAACAAAATGAAAATTAAGAATAATTATCTCTAACCAAGAATTGATGACTTATTTGACTAGTTAAGGGGCACTACAATTTTCTTCGATATTGACCTAAGGTCTGGATACCATCAGGCTCTACTTAAGGATGAATATATCCAAACAAAACAAAATTAGGACAAGGTATGGGCACTATGAATTTTTGATGGTGCCATTTGGGTTTACCAATGCACCAACCACCTTCATGTACCTGATGAATAATGTGCTCAACAAGTTCGTGGACAGATTTATGTTGGTTTTCATTTATGATGTCCTAATATATTCTAAGAACAAGGAATAGAATGAAGAGCACCTTAGGTTAATGCTTCAAGTACTGAGACAACACAAGCTCTATGAAAACTTTAGTAAGTGTGAATTTTTTAAAAAACAAGTCCATTACTTAGGCCATGTCATCTATGAAAAAGGGGTGGTTATTGATCCTGACAAGATCAAATCCATCACAGATTTTCCTACACCAAAATATGTATCTGATGTCAAATCCTTTATGGGATTAGCAGGATACTATAGGAGGTTCATAAAGGGTTTTTATAAAATTGGTTATCCAATCACCTCCCTTCATAAAAAGGGAGTTAAATTTTTTTGGACAACAGAGTGTGAGGAAATTTTTAAGCAACTGGAACACCTTTTAACCAATGCACCTATGTTGAACATTGCATACCCAAACAAGGACTTACTTGTGTGTATAGATTACTACAAGGAAGGACTTAGAGGAGTCCTCATGTAAGAAGGGCATGTGATTTGTTATGAATCCATAAAATTGAGTGAGAATGAAATAAATTATATGACCCGTGACTCAGAATTGGCTACTATAGTGCTTTCCTTGAAAATGTGGAGGCATTACTTCCTAGGAAAAAAAATTGTACTTATGATAGACCATAGTGGGATGAGATATTGTTTTGACCAACCCAAACTCATGCTAGGCAAGCTAGGTGGATGGATCTCCGTAGTGAATTTTATTTTGAAATCAAACACATTAAAGGAAAAGAAAATAGGGTGGTTTATTCCCTTAGTAGAATCATGCAAGTGATTCACTTGAAAACTATGAGCACCTATGAACCCGACATCAAGGAAAGGGTTAAAATTACACAAGAAACATATGATTTTTTTCATAATTGTAAAGGAATACCTAGATCAAGAACTCTCAAGGATGAAGTATGAAGGTTATAAATTGTCGAATGATGGCATGCTAACTTACAAAGGCAGGTTGTGTATCCCAAATTGTGACACCTTGAAGAGGTTAATCATGGATGAACTACATAAAAGACCATATATTGGCCATCGTGGTTATCCAAAAATGATTACAACCACTAAGAAATTGTTCTATTGACCTGGAATGAAAAAGGAAATAAATGACTACTTAGCTAAATGCTTGGAATGTCATAAGGTTAAGGTAAATCATAAGAACCCATCAGGTTTGTTGCATCTCCTACCAATTCCATAATGGAAATTGTAAACCATCTCCATGGATTTTATCACAATATTTCCTAAATCAACCAAATAAAATGATGTCATTATGGTAGTTGTGGATAAGTTGAGCAAGGTTGCTCACTTTATCCCTGTAAAATCAACTTGCAAAGAAATAGATATTTCCAATATTTTCATGAAGGAAATATTTAGGATGCATGGTATACCTAAGGAAATTATAACAGATAGATATGCTAAATTTAGTTCAATTTTTTGGAAATCTCTATTTGTTGGATTTTGAACTAAATTATTAGTTAGTACAGCCTACCACCCTCAAACTGATGGACAGACAGAGAGGGTAAACCAGGTATTGGAAGATATGTTAAGGATACATATGAGGCATCAACCTAATAAATGGGGAGAATATCTACCCTTGGTAGAGTTTTCCTAAAACAATGGCTATCAGAAGTCATTGAAAATAAGTCCTTTTGAGGCTCTTTATGGCAAGCAATGCAACATTCCAATTAGCTGGGACAACTCAGTAGAAAAAATTACACTTGAGATAGACATGCTAAAGGAAATGGAACAACAAGTAATTCAGATAAAATAAAACCTGAATGTGGTCCAGGATAGACAGAAAATCTATGCAGAATGAAATAGGATGCCTAGGGAGTTCAAAGTGGGGTATCATGTGTATATCTAAATTAGGACCAAAATAAGTTCTTTGAGAATGGGAACTTGTGCCAAGATGGCACCTTGATTTTATGGACCTTTTGAAATTTTGGACAAAGTGGGACCTATAGCCTATAGGTTAGCTTTACCTTCCACAGTGAAAGCACATAATGTTTTTCGTGTTCCATTACTAAGGAAATATGTACATGAGTCTACTCATATAATTGACTGGTCTATGGTCCAGGTGGAACCAGAGGGAGAATTACTTCCATAACCACAATGTATAATAGATAGAAAAGAGATCCCAATTAGGAGCAGAACCATTGCATAGGTCAAGGTGCAGTGGAAACATTTTGGTACAGATGAAGCTACATGGGAAATGAAGGATTCAATCAAACATGCATATCCATTTTTGTTTATTGGTGTGCCTAGAAAAAATAGCGGCAAGTAGAACACCAAGGATGATGTTCCTTTAAAGGGGAGGGGATTGTAATACCCATGTTTCCCCCTGTCTGTAAATATATTTATGATTATTGTCAAAACTAACAATAGAATGGTTATGTGTGAACTATGAAAGACAATGAACCTTTGATAAGTATGTGATGTAAATATATTTAGATTTTTAATAATATATATATATATATAGGGAAACATGTTGACAAATTGTTGAAGATGATGCTTATTAGGTTATGATTCCATGAGAGGGAAAGGTGAAAGGAACCATTACTAGTTGAAATGACCCTGCATGTTGGATTTAAAAATGCTCAAACCCATAATTGTTCCCTATCCTAAATAATTTATTTATCAGTCAAGATGGTATTTATGGGGTATTCCTCAAGAACCAATGAGAGGATGGGAAAAGTACCCATCTGGAAATTTTTTATCTGACCCACGAAGTGGGGGATTTGACCCATGAAATCTTGTTGGGGAAGGCAAGAAAGGGAGGAAAATCATGGGTAGAAGGGAGGGGACAGGAAATACAATGTGCATGAATGGTTTGAGAATAGGGCCAACTATGAAGAAGAGGAACATGTGACATATATCTGGTTCGGAGGAGAACATAGAAGATGAAAAGAGATACATTCATGGGTCAGGAAGAAATGACATTGTCTTCAATCGAGATGAAAAATGGGGCTCAAGAGAACTTTAGGGATGGAGTGATCCATCATAGAAGACCCCCTTTCTTGGAGTATGAAGACTGATTTTTTCCAGATTCTTGTAGGAGAAAGAGACTAACCTTCGTCCTGTATGTTCTAATAAGAAAGAGAAGAAAAATTCCTCTCATGAAATCATACTCTATCTAGGGGGTGGTCATCTATGAAAACATGAGGAAGAGTTAGGCTTATGGTTGGGTGGAAAGTGGCACACCCTTCAACAATTACCAGTATTTTCCTAGCTTCAGACAAGAATATTTTTTGTGTAATCCCTGTGAATTTTTTAGGTCATCAATGATACACTAATGTAAATGAAATACTATGAACTTAATCTTCTGGTAAATGATAGATGAGGAATTTCGTAGGCCATGAGATTGATATTGTGAAAAAAAAAAATTATAATGCCTTGCTCATTAACTATATTTGTTTCCTGTGGAAATTGTCATGGGTGACTGTTGAAGCCTTGAAGTACAAACCTAGGGAAAATAGATGAATGACTATGTTTAATATGAATCTTAGTATTTGCATAATTAAGGAACTATATAAAAGGTTGCTTTCTATTGATGTAGTTATGAATATAATTATTTGTGTGTGCCTCCTACACGTATGCCTTGTGTCATTAAACTCTCCTTATTACTAATGGTTGTGTGGAATGGAATCCCCGTTTGGGTGAATAAGTAGTAGGAATTATTTCTTGCTGGAAGAATTGAAATCCTCAAGAACATGTAGAATTTCCACCAGGATAGAAAAAGAATACCTTACTAAGTTTTCAGAGTAAGGTTCGAAGTTCTTGAAGGTCGGTAAGCTTTAGAAAGAACTTAAAAAAAAATCCCTAAATTGGCTAAGTCCTTAAATAGACTGATAGCCTGGAGAAAACCCACATTTTAAGCCTGAAGCAATCGCAAACGTTGAATCATCATAGTGATGCAATCTTATCCCTTCATCGAAGGGCATATCTATCAGACTGCCTAGGAAAAAGTTTGTGAAGGTCTTTGATGGGAGAGACTCTGAGTTAATGGGAGTCATTGTATCCATCAAAGAAATATCTCAATGGAAATTGGATCGTAGATATCGGTCACATTACGGTCGAAGTGTGTGGTCGTCGGAGTATGGATGTGTGATATTGATGAGAAACTCCAATGAGGAGCAGTTTGAGTTATTGAATTTCCTAGATCCATCGAAGGATTTACCTCAACCATTAGATTTAGGAAGACCCTTATTGAGAAAAACGAGTGGAGGAGGATGACATCACCCAACCAATGCAAATTGGACATGAGTCAACCTAGATGGACGCGCCAAGTGCTCAACGATGACATGTATGTCACGTCAATCTATGTGGATGGTCCACGTGTCAAGTGGTGATTATGCAACCTGTCAAGGTGCTTTGGAATTTTTATGGAGAAAAATGTGACATGGTTTGAGTACCACGTGTCAAGCTAGGTGGTGGAGTTAGTTAGGGCCACGTGTCCTGGTTACCAATTCAGATGTTATGTGGAGTCCCACTTAAGTGAAGCTAAGAAGGAGAGTGACATCATGTTGACAAGGAAAGCCAACATGTCCCATAGGTTGACACATATCAGCCTGTAATTTGTAGGAGGGATTGAGGGTGAGTCCCTGTCGGTTTGTACCATGGGACATGTGTCTTAAATACTAATCATTAGATCTACATGATTGAGAGATATTGATTTTCCATTGGAGGGGTGTCGGTCGGAGTAAGATGTGATCCCGAAGGAGATGCACTCCAATGGGAGGTACCCCAAGGAACAATATGAACCATTGATTAATGGGTGGATGTGAAGTGGTCTTAGTCGTCGATTCATTGTGGGTCCTACCAGTTTCCTTGGTGAATATTTGGAAAGGGATTGACATCAGGGTTACAGAGGTGCCAGCATGGAGGCTAGTGTGTCATGGGGAGGACATGTGTCAACACATGGATGGACAAGTCAAGTGCTTTGTGATGATGTGTACACCACGTCAAGTCCACATGTCAAGGGATGGTTATGACACATGTCATCGTCATTTGGAACCTTGAGGGGGTCGCTCGTGATGCAATATGAGCACCACATGTCTCGCCAGCGTGGAAGCCAATGTGTCTTGGAGGACAATAGGTGTCGGCACCTATTTTTTCAAGAGGATGAAGATGGGCCCTTGTTGGGATGTCTGAGTGTGGTGTTGTTAGGCGACTCCGATGGAGGGACTCCAAGAGGTGATTTGGGTCGTAGATCGACGAAGAGACAAGATTCAATCTTAGTCGTGGATCATCGTGGATCCCACATGTTCGCTTAATGTGGGAATGAAGAGGATGGAATTAACTATTGTGTGAGTTAGAGACTCTTAATCAATTGGGACTGTTGATTTCCCAACTTCGAGGACTATCATATATGTTGGAGTGTGTCATCCGGAGTGGAATATGATGTCGATGGAGAAACATCTAATGGAAAAAGGATGCACCAAATGAATCTAAGCAGTTGATTCGAAGGGATCGATTGGCCAAGTGGTAGGTGCCACATCAATGTCGCATCGAATGGCACAAGTGACGGGGAGCCACATGGCAGAGAGGTGGATTTTGATCAATGAAGGCATAAGGAACTTTTGTAGGCCATAATTGTTTATCCATAACTTAGTTCTAAGCATGGTGACAATTGTTGGAAATCTCTTATTGAGAAAAAGGTGATGGTTCCCTTGAGAAGAGACTTGGGGATGGTTGAGGAAAAAGTGAATTTTTCACACCCCAACCCTTAAAAGGGTACTTAGGGGGTTAGGGGACTTACATACAATCATAGTGCCATAAATATCACCAAAGGTCCAGTTCAATATCAACACACAAAAAAACATCGATATACACATGTACTTCTTTAGAAATCTCATTCGTGATCAAGTTATTGAAGTGATATTTTTCGATGAAAATCAAGTTGCAGACATATTCATAGATTCTCTTACAGAAGTGAAGTTTTCCAAACTTCTATCTATGTTAGGAGTTTAGTAAGTTGTCATTAAGGGGGGATAGGCTCTAATGCCTCCTTCCTTCTCTTATTGTGTCACCTTTGTAAATACTTCAATCCTATCCCAACTTGTTCTTAAGTGAGGATGTTAGGATATTTAGACACTTAGGAGTTAGTTAAGATCAACTTAGTCTAATAAGTCATTAAATTAAAGTTTGTTTCTTTAGTATGCTTTTGTAATCCGGCAGTCACAATATGTTCTAGACACAAAGTGATATGAAAGCTCATATTCTCCTCGATCTTAACAACTACATTGTTGTGTGCCTTAACACTCTATTGGTCCATGATCTCTATTTAAAGAGCATGGAGGGTCATTTGTCGATGATCAATGATGAGAAACTCTCTTGTAATAATTTTCTTTTGCATTAATAATTTTCCTCAAGTAGCCATGTTGGTTGGGGTCGTGGATGTTTCTCCATTAGGGTTTTACCATGTAAAAGTACCAGTGTGTTGATCTCTGATCTGGTTGTGTGAGTGGTCACTAAAGGTGTTTGTCCTCTGTTTGAATACCATGGGCTTTCGAACAATATAGTCACCTTATGAGAGTTGAGAGATGGCCACACAAAGCCTTGGTGAGTGATTTTCCTAGCTAAGAGTGGGTATATTTTGGTTTTTTTGTCTTGTATAGTAATTTCTCTACTTTTGATGAAGAAATGTAGCAAAGCATAGAATGGGAATACCTATATAAATTTAAGGCATCATGATCTAACAATTAAGCTAGTAGGGTATTGACCTTTAACCAATGAGTAAGTTGGTAATGGATTTCTTATATAGATAAAAATATACTAAGCACATGGATAATTTCCATAGTATTGTCCCCAAATATGCTTGAGTTGTAATATTTTCCATTCCAATGAGTAATTTGGTGGGTTATATAGGAATTATGAGAAAAAAAAAATATTAAGTGTGAAAATATGTTTCTAATATGTTTCTCTTGTCAACTCATAGTCTTTGATAAAGGAAAGAAATCATAAAGTATGGCCTATGGATGGGACGAAAATTGTTCCCCAACATCTATTTGTCTCTATGTAATTAACTTATTTAGATAATTTTTTAATTTCCTCTATGTAATCTTTTAATTCTCTACCGTGGTATATATTTAAAAGATAAGAGACTTGGGTTGTCTATGATATGTTGGATATATGTATGTGATTATGCAAACGAGAAAATTATATATTGTACGTAACTAAATCAACATTCTTCTCACAATTATAGTTGTTATAGTCTTTAAAGTTAAATTTTCTCTAAATATTATGCACAATTACCATTTATTCTCCATTGCAACTAGAGAATATGGATTTTTAGAGAGAATTGGATTATATTTTGTTAATTTGCTCCATGTTAGACCCTAATAATCACCTTAAGAACATTGGTTGAATGTAACATATTCGAGAGATGCTAGTGACTACGTATTATGAATTGCATTTCAAACTTGTATTTTATGTATATCAAGTGTAGCATGTTTCCATGTATTTATCATTCAAAGGCTAAAAAGGAATTATACTATTATGAATGACTATAATGGCTATTTATTGTAGTGTTGATTTACAATAAGTCACATTTATTGTAGATTCATTATATGAAATTCATCGTTTAAAATAATATGCATCACTAGGTTAGTTGAAGATTATAATAATTTTTTAGCCTTCAAAGTTGGGAAATTTTTAGAAATTTAGTTGGTTAAGTACCCCACTTCCCTTGAATGTCTATGCATAGCATAGAATAGGTACATGACATTCTCAATTCAATTCTTATTTTCCATGACTTTTATATTTTCTTCTCTAACACCGTTTGCATGCTTTTTACTTTTTTAAATTTCTTGTATTCATTTTAAACTTTTGTATAATCAACCATGAAACCAATGTTGTATTCTAGATAGAAGAAACAACTATTTTAAGTATTCCTTTACTAGTTTTATTCTAGCAAAATACTTTCATACTAGTTAAGCTAGATGTAGCTTGACTAGCATAATCCTTTAAATTGACCATCAACTAATGATGTTTGAATTCCATGGTAAATAATCAACGATTGATATTGTATTGAACCATGGTAAGTTGACTTAAAGGATCATTCAACCAAGGTAAATTCAACACATTACTACCTACAACATCATTTTTTTTTTTGTTTCTTCCCACTCATTTTACTTCGTATGAGATACTAATCATTTTACAATTCTACTCTTTTCATTAAAGAAAAAATGATACTTTAAATTGTTCACTTTATTATCTTTCGATGAAATATGAAATAATAGTGATTTTCATCCTCCACATTATATTTTTCACCTTTTTCTCATATTTATTCTTCATAAAGTAGAATGAGGCTTATAATTTTTCCAAAATATATGCCTACTTTGCTTTGATGGAATCTCTCATTCCAATGTTAACACGACTCATTCTACTTCCTTCTCAATATGGAATTTTACTTAATCGATTTTCTAAAAGTTGGCTACTCTTATCCAACGAGGTAGAATTCCATGTCATTATTTTCCTCCTCAAGAAGATATAATGACACTAAAAATTTTCCATAATTCAAATATTCCCCTCCCACTTCCTCAATGTCAATCTACAAAACATTTCACCTTATTTTTATTTTATTTTTCATGTTAAATCATTATAATTCCTTTAAAACTGGAATGGAGGAATAAGGTTAATTTCATTGTCTTAAAGGGTTTAAATCATTATACTTTCTTCTACAAATATGCAATGATGCTTCGTGCATTTTGTAGAAAATTGGTCACTTAAACATTTTTCCTAAAATTTGTTACCAACAAAAGTGTGCCCAAAATCAAACTCAATACCCTAACCCAAAAAAACATAGTTATTCTCCACTTAATGACTATTTTTCACAACAATCAAAACTAACACCATTTTTCAATTCTTTTCAACTATGTTGATTTTACCCTAAACAAACATTATTAATCCCATGGTCCATCGACACCTTCTAAAAATAGTACTATAATTTCTAAAAACAACCCCTAATGACCACATCACTAAAATTTCACTAGAATAATGATTCACCGAAAAGTATTTGATCTAGATTGGATCACAATATTGTTTTTCGTCTATCTTGATGCTTTCAGAGTGGAAAAAATTGGAATCAGAATGCAGGGTCATTTTAATGGCAAGTCCTAGTTTGGAAAATTGTAGTTTTGTAACACCCTAGTTTTGATCCCTATGAACTAGAATGTATTGTGTAATTGGTGAGCCAGTAAATTTGGAAAGGGGATGGAGTGCCTAGGAAATGTAATACTTATACATATATTAGTAAAATACATCATTGGTTGCAGGACGGAAAAGGACATGAGATATAGGTGACTATGATTCCACGAAAGAGGGGGCTAAAGGGGCTAATTCTTTTTATTTAATTTTTATTTACCCATATTGGTTTTACTTGAGGAAGTGGTTACATAAGCTTTTTGGGGGAGGCCATGTGGTTCTTGATTTCCAAGTAAATATATAAACAACTCTTTAGGTTGTTTTGGGGTTCACTCTTACACTCTTTCCATTTGACTCTTCATTCATTGTTAATCATTCATTCACTCTGTCTAATTCGTTTTCTCTTGGTCTGAGCATGGAAATGAATGGTTGGAGGAGGAGATCCATTGCTATATGATTTTAAAGAAGTATTGATCATTCCAGGAGGGAATGTATGTTGATTAAGGTTGGTTGTCATTGATGTCAACCCTTGAAGAAAGCCTCGTAGCACAAAAGTTTGGGTAATGGACTCAATATTGTTTGATGTAAATATGACTCATTATTGGTTTTTCATGGTTGATAAGAAGTAAATATGGATGAACTCCAAAGTGGTCCCCTTATGGTGAAATCCCTCATGGGAAGATGCTTTGCAGAGTAAGAGAACCCATGATTAATTCTGGAATAATGAGATGAAGGACAGTGAATTTGTCAGGAAAACTATCCTAGATGGATATTTCTTGTCATGCCATTTCTGGTGGTATGTAGAATGTCACATAACTCCTCACAGTTAGAGAGTTATGACCATGTGAAGTTGGAGAACCCAGGTTTGGGTAATGGACCCAAGTATGTTTGATGGATAACAGTATGATTTTTTCTATATTTGAAGGTAATAATATTCTATATGGATATTACATGTCATTCCATTTCTGGTGGTATGTGAAATGTCACATAACTCCTTACATTTTGAGAGTTATGGTCATACGAAGTTGGAGGACCGTCATATGTCATCTAGAAGCCCTAAAAGGTCAAAGTAGTCAAAGTGGTTTAAGAGATTTTAAAAGGTAAATAATAAAGTGAAGTAATGAGTTTATTATAATTCAAAATGAATACAAAACAAATTATTTCGATAATAAATTTAATGGAGAAATTATAAGTGGGTTAACCCTAAAATAAGGAAAGTGGGTCAAGTGACCTAGAAGATGTTTTTAAGGAAGCTACTTGGAGAGTATAAATAAGAGGCAAGGCTCTCTCATTTTAATTACACTTGAGAATATTGAATATCTATATGTGTCTTAGGTAACCAAGGATATCTAAGCTGAAATTCTGAGGGAAGGTGAAGAAAAGAAGGTTGAAATGCAAGGAATGATAAATTCTTTTGATGGTGCTTTCTAAGGTATGTTATTTACAGGTCATCTCACCATTTTCGCTATAACTTTTTTTCTATAATGATTCAGACCTTGAAATTGTTATTCCATTGAGAAAACATATTCAAGTATCTATGATAAAAAAATAAACTTGTGGGTCATTTTATTTTGGGAGTCACACTCCGTGGAAACTAGGGTTTGTGGCTAGTCCTCAAACTAGTCAAAAACAAGTGTTTCGGGTAAAAACGTCATACCTTCTTCATAACATATCCAAATTTAGTGAGACCAAATGTTTTGTTTAGGGTATATACTGTAGTATTCTTTTTAACAATTTTAGATCAATTCAAAAAATATTCCGTGTGGGGCACGCTCTACAAGGTCACTCTCTAGAATAAGCCAAAATTCAGCAAGGTTTGCCATTTTTGCTATAACTCCTTTTCTGAGAGGTTCCAAGTAGTGAAAATTGGAGGGATTGCATAAAACACACTGAAGAACATTGTGTATTAGTTTCAAATCCTTATAGATTACAAGGATAAAGTTATGATTACTTCAAGTTAGGGTTGTTGACTAATCCAAAATTAGGCATGTGAGACTAAAGAAAAGTTTGATGAAAATGCTAGTCTCTTGTTGTTAAAGTTAAAGAAGGTTTGCAGGAATGTGATCATATACACCAGGTTTATTATAGAGCTACAAATCAGATTTGGATAATGAAATTGATTAGGGTTTTTGGTTGAGGTACATGTTGAGTACATGGTTGAGACAGGTAGTTGATGAGTTGGCACATACATGAGGTGTATAGTTGATGATGTTGGTACATATTGATAAGCCATAGTTGATGAGTAGTTGACACATGATTGGTACATACTTGGTACATGGTTGGATGCACTTGTTTATGGTACAGGTTGATTAAAGGTTGTTTGGTACAGGTTGGTGCATGGTTGATGCACTTGTTTATGGTACAGGTTGATTACAGGTTGAGGTATAGGTTGATGCATGGTTGATCCATAGTTGATGCATGGTTCAGATTTATTGGTACAGGTTTACAGCGGTATATCTCACAGTGATAGTGTGACAGTGGTTCCATCATTCTACTTCTACTTCAGGGCGGTTGGACGGGGAAAGGACAGGTGGTTGTAGCCACCTTCTGGTTGTAGCCAAAGAACATAGGGGGTTGTAGCCTCCTTCTAGTTGTAGCCAGAGAATTGGGGAGTTGGAGCTTCCTTCA
>ML832516.1:8251-20807 GCA_009831015.1 Picea engelmannii
GAACATTTGTTGAATTGTGGAATTATGTCATAGTCTTTTATTAGTCACCTTAATAGCAAAGTAAGTAATCGTGTTTTATTAATGGAATTCTTAAAGAGATATTAGTGGTAACAAAAGCATGCACAATGAACCTTAAATACCTATAAAAAACATTGGATTGTATGGATTGTCTGAAAACATGTGACAAACAAGAGGTGGAATAACATTTACATGGAATTATCAACATAACATTTTCATGGAATCATCGTGGCAAGGATGGGAATTCATGGTTCCACTCCTACCCACCCAAGCAATCTATGTAACCAATCATGACATTTATGTGAGGTCTTTAAGGTTCAGTTGCACACATACTATGCATTCAAGATGCACATACTTTGGGGAATGGCACATCAATGTTGTCATGTTTTAAATGTTATAAGTGTATAGAAACCATGACAATGTGTCATAATTGGGCATGTATCTCAAAACAAAGGACTAGGAAGATTTAGTGAATCTTTTGTTCTATTAACAAAAGCTCTTATCAATTTAAGAAGCATTTTATGATTGTGCCAACATGAGTTGAATGTTATCTTAAAGGATTTTCACTTTCTTTATTGTGTTAGTGTTTATTTTTCTAGTAAAAGAAGGAGGCCAATAATGGTTCGCCCCTAAAAAGGAGTCACAATTGGCCACATAAACATTTCTTTGGATTGTACAACATGGCACATATGGGTAGCCACATGTTAGGGGGTAGAGGGAGATTGAATGTGCATTGAATCGTTAGGTTTTATGTGCCCCTCCCAACCATTTTCCTTGGCCACTCCTTTCACCAAGCATATTTGAGTTGCATTAATTCTCATTTGACCTATTCACCTCAAACTTGTGGACTATGGCATCAATAAGTGGGCATAATAAGTGTGCATAGCATCTTGTTTTTTTTTTTTTGTAAATAAACTAGATGAGAATCCTTCTATTCAATCTAGGAAAAAGGACAAAGTGATACATCAACTTGATGAAAGGAAAAGACCCCCCAGAAAGAGAACAGGGGAGCCCTAGAGACTAGCCTGTGCTAAAAGAGAGCCACAAGGAGTGTGTGGGCATAGCGAGATGAAACATTACAAGATAAGGAGAAAGGGTTGGATCATTGTGTTGGTCGGAGAGGATCCTTTTTACCTTTTTTCTTGTGAACATCAATCCAACCAGAGGAGCTGATAAGCTCAACAACCTTCGCCACCAAAGCCAGATGGTCTGAGGAAATGCCAGAATATTGAGCTTCTGAAGCTAAGGGTGCTTCTTTGTCGTTGTCTGAATTGTTCGATTCACGAGGACTCTTTCGAGTCCTTGAGAGCGGGGTTGTGGCCATGATGATGTCATTTGATTCATCCTTTTCGAGGGGGGGTGCAAAGGATGAACTGTGGGAATCAGAATCAAGATTTCTGAAGCTTTAGGGTTTTGTGTTGAAGTCGAAGGTTGTGTTTTGGGTTTGTAGTTGGTTGTTTTTCATTTGTTGGAGACTGCGAAGGTGTTGTAGAAGGCGGAGGAGTTGGGGCGTATTTTTGATGCTACTTGTTGTCAAATGAAGGGTTTGAGTTGTTTTTGTGAATTTTAGGGTCTTTCCAGCCATTAGCTCTTTTCCATGCTCTAGGGGATGAGGATGGGGTTAGGGATAGAGGACAAGTTGCATGGAGGTGCCATGTTTGCTGACAGGAGCGACACCTGAAGGCGGTGCTCTCATAATTTACCATCTGTGTGTAAGGATCATCCTTAGTCCAATCTATAAGAATCCTATCCAAAATCCCCTGACTGAGGTTGATTTCAACGCATATTCGGGCAAAAGTGATGAAGCCTTTCTTTATCCGGTCTATTTCTATCTTGATAAACCTACCTAACGCATTGTCCGGGGTAGGTAAAAAAGATGGAGTATAAAAATGCAGAGGTAGATTGGGGAGTCTTACCCAGACCAGTGCAGTCATGGAAGTCATAGTCAGTGGGTTGAAGTCAGGGAACCATCTCTGCATGGAAAGACCAGATCTGCCCCAGAACCAAGGACCTTGCTCTAGCACGCATTGGCATTTTGCTTCTGTGGAAATGTTGACGATGAAGAACCCTTTGGAGCAAAAGAACAACTCATGAATTGACGACCAAGTCTTGTTTACCCATTCTCTTAGCGCATAGGTCGAGGGCCATAGTCTATTGAAGTGACAGATGAGAGCTTTTTCCTGGTAGAAAAAAGCAGAGCCATAGAGGTGGGGATCTTCGAATTCTGTTGTTGGAGGTTTTGCAGACTGCTCCACAATGAAGGCAGAGGCAAAAATCTCCTTTACTCCTGAATTTTCAGCCTTGCACCCTGAAGGAATGGAAATCCTTGTTTTCACGATGTGCTTGTAAGAGCTTGGATGAGTGGAGGAAAGCGCTCCTCCACGTAGATGAAAAGCGAGATAAATGGTTGTGTTTTTTAGATTCCCATAACCTTGTAGCAGAGAGACATCCACAAGTTGTCGTCCTTCAAAGATTAGTCATTAAAAGCAAGGTGGAATACCTATAGCCTGGTGGACTTAGGTTTTGAGATAAAAAAACAAAGTCTGAATCCTGAGCATGCAAGCAAATAGAAGATTTGGTGATGCTCCTTACAAAAAGGGGGAATCATGTCGCAGTCTCGGAGTTAGCCTCGACACGATATTCAGAATGAAGCCTCGATCTTGCATCACTCTTAACTTGATTCATGTAACAGAGCGAGGGCTGAAAATCTCCCGAGGGTTGAAGATCCCTGAGGTCTCTAATAGCTGAATGACGCCCGTACTCTAGATCATGGTGGCGACGGCTAGGGTTCAGCTCTTGCCGCACCCACAGACTCTTCTCAGCTTTGAACTGGCCCCAAATGGTTGGTTCTCTCTCGCCAGATAATGTGTTGGAGCCTCCCTCCTCGGTTGCATTCGTCCAATGAGATTCCTCTTCATCCATTGCTTCTCCTTCGATCATGGCAGGTTTGAATCTGAAAATGGATCCCATTACAACATCCACAACCGCATCCCCTGCAAATTTGAGGAGGTAGACATGGGGCCATTGTAACCTCCTCCTTCCGATGAGGAGTCTGCAATGGTATTCTCGCCTTCGGTATCAGGGTCAGGGTTTGGAGAAGAAATCATTTCCATGTTTCCAACTGTAGAGTCATGTGCATAGCATCTTGTTGATGGTACTTGATCACCTGCATTTTTTCCTGGCCATCTACACAAGCATGCACTTTATCTCTCATTCATTGGATATTGTTGGAGCTCTTGTCGTCCTTCGTGATATGTCCTCCATTATGCATTTACCGTGTATTTTTTTCTAAGATGTGGAATGCCCTAGTTACATAAGGTGGGCACAATAGGGTCATCTCTACCATCTCTTTTATTGGGTTACCATATGTCTCAATGGTCAATGGTTTAGAATTGTGGTTGTGGGGAAATTATGGAGACAATGGAGATGGGAATCATCATTGTCTAATGGATCGAAAAAACCAAATTGACATGACTTTGTAGTTTCAAATGACTAGTAGCTTGACTAAACAGAGGTCATGTATCTAAATCTCATGCCTCATATAGTTTTGCAATAGGTTCTATAATTTGGTACTCCTCGATCTAGTATTTCCATAGTATACATGGGCTACACATTGGCCCTTTTTAGGTCACTCAAAATAACAGGAAAGGATATCGACATTTTTGGCCTAAAATCGAACAAGAATCATTTTGGATTGATGAAATTGCATTTATAAGATGTTAACATTACATAATATGGTTGCAATAGGAGTATTTGAAGGTGTTGAATCCATTTCTACATTAAAAACAATGGTTTCATCAAATCCAAAATTATAATTTTAGCAAAGATTGTATGACTGGATTTTGGTGATGACAAACTGGAAAATGTGAAAATGTAGAATGTTTATCCTTCTTCTTTAATATTAATGTGTTATGTAGGCTTTACTTCATTGAGGCATGATTACGGGTGGATTGTTATTGTAAAAAAATATTAGAGGAGTATGTCATGGATTATCAAAAACCATGTGTATGTTGGTGAACAATGATTCAATAGCATCATAACTTTTTATTACTGGTATGGATTTATTCCTGTATAGTTGATGGCCCTTCTTATGTTTGCCAACACAATAGATTTTTCATGCAATTTTTTTTTTCCACTAGTTTATATATTTAGTTAATGCGTTTGTGAATAAATATGTATTAGGATTTGGGTTTGGGTTTGGTTTTATGTAAGGGTTTGGGTTTGCAAATGTTCTTGGGCTCAAATTCATTATGTTTTTTCCTTATATAACACATAAGGGTTTGATTTCTCCCTTTTTTATGGGTTTGTAGGATGAATAGGCACCATTCCCTCTATGTTTATGCTCAACATTATAGGTATAAATCATGGGGGATTCGCCTTATTGACCAATATCTTATCACGTTCATTCATAAAGGGGGGTTTTTTATTGTGAAAAATAAAGTCAATATATTGTAGGTATTGGTGGTGAGGATGTGGGGTATCGGTTGGTTTATAGGTATTGGGGGTATAAAAAGGGGTATCTAGTAAAAATAAGCATTTTCTTTAGTGGAAAGATGTATTGGGAGGGGGGTTCACCAAAAGGATTTTGGGAGGTATTTATCAATATCTAGTGAAATTAGGGGTATTCTTTAATATCCCATGAACACAGGTGTTATGTCACAAGTTCATTGAGTGGAGACCATGTGTATTATGTTGACTAGTTATGCATTACACCTAACTCATTAAATTAACTTAAAAAACATCATTAATCAAATCAATCCCTACTTCCTAAATGGTAGGCTTATGGCTTGCTTGTCTCACTGATATGGATACTAAGATGGGGAATTAATTAGATTGTATTATGCTCACGAGTTATGCATTAAAMCTAGTTGTAATAAAACTTGTTGACCGTAACTTAATTATAGAAAACATAACCAAAGTATACAACCATGAACATAACAATAATGTAGAGATTACCTTGGAAACCCAATCTTGGAAAAACCAACAAATARTGRCTTCTCSRCTCTTTTWAATATAAGATGAATATTTTTTTTCCAAGGAAAGTACCTCATGGAAAACCCTTCAAGTACTTCCCCTTGATCCATGGATGGTAAATGGGGTAAATCACTGRMCATGATTACAKAACCTAACCACAAAGGGATCAAGGGATTCAAACATGTGACTTCCCCAACTATGGGGGAGAGATCTCATGCCTGGCTCATGACCACTTGAGCTAACCATCGAGGCTAAATATAAGATGAATATATGCAATGGGCTACACTCATTTCAAAGTGTTCCTACTCTCCTATTGTAATCTTTGAGACAATTTACAAGAGTTCATGCTTGTCTCCCTGATCATGGACAAACTATGTTATGTTAGAAAAAATAGGATCGCGGAGCAATAAAATGAAACACAGAATATACACAATACAATAGAGACACAGATATACGTGGTTCACCCAGCGTGGGTTAGGTACACCAAAGAAATTGCCAGGTCCTTCCTTTATTATTATCCAACAAATGAAGGGATACAACCTACAACAAACCCGTTGTAACTTCCTCTTCTTTCTCTCACAGTCTCCTATCTCAGAATACAATATTCACCACCATGCATAGCCGCAATACATTTCCCTCATAACAGAGGGTTGCCTTCTAGGGAAAAAAATCCTAACATAATTTCTATCGTTAGATATGCGACCTTATAATGAACGGTCCAGATTTACAATGAAATTACAATATACATTTACAAGGCAATTTTTCCTTCCAGGGATTCGCCCCCGGACCCCACAAAGGGGGTAACCTCCCTCTGCACTCCTCCGCATGGAAGAGTGTACATACTTCTGGGGTGTAAATACTTCATGGGGTATAAACATGGTTGAAAACAAAATACCTCTGAATTAGGAAGATAATCAGGCTCCACAACCAACAATCTCCCACTGGAAGACTGATCTCAACAAATCCACCGATGTTGTATATGCTTGACTCTGAACCTTCTTGGATCTGGAAAATTTCTCATCTTCATCTTCATTCGTGAAGACCAACTAAAACTGAGCAGGAACTCAGTTTCTCCCTGGTTACTCTCTTTGTTAACATGTTTGCAGGATTATGGCTAGTGTGTATCTTTTCCAACTTCAAATGTCCATCTTCCAAGGTGGATCATATGAAGCGATACCTCAACTGTATATGCTTAGTCTTCGCATGGAAGGTTGAGTTCTTTGCAAGATGAATGGCACTCTCACTGTCACAGTACAACCTGCTATTCTCCTGCTTCTTTCCCAATTCCTCCATAAACTTATGTAACCAAATCATCTCTTTACTAGCCTCTGTAGCAACAACATACTATGCCTTTGTTGTTGAAAGTGCAACAACCTTTTGCAGTTTCGAAATCCAACTTACTTTTATTCCACCTATAGTAAAAACATACCTTGTGGTGCTCCTCCTATTGTCTTTATCACCTACCATATCTGAATCAACATATCCATGTAGAAAAGTGTCTGAACCTCCAAAACATAATTGTAACATTCCCAACCATCAACCCCATGGTCGGCCAACATTACTACGCGAAATAACAATCTCATACTTAATTCTATATATAAGACATATACATTTATGTAAATGAAACACAGTTAAACTCAGAGTAACCATAAGAATTACTGCTATTATAAATAATCAATGGCTTTAACATTAATTCATATGCACAACAGAATACATGATAAATATAAATACACAGACATGCAAAAAAGTAATTAAAACATCATCTGGTAATTATCTTTGAAACGATGGTAATTCCACCAACCAGGTGCAGGCCTTACACGAACCTCCCAGCCTTAAACCACACTACTCATCAAGCTCAGTAGTGGGTCACCCCCGAGTTGGGACTAAGCTCCACCCCCAAGGCAAGAAATCCTAGGCTAGGCTGAGGTTACAGGGAAAACACACAGTTACAAGGAAGGAATTTTCTCCCAGAAACCACTCATACTCGCTGCCCACAGACTATCCTTCCCCACATGCCTGTTCCACCCTAGGAGTATACACCTTCTCTGTCACCTAGACAGTCCTTCGACTGCTAACCTCCCTTGCCTTGGGTTTTAGCAATAGACCGGACTGGAAGTCTCCGAGCTTTGTGGCAGCTACAAGGTTCCTTCCAAGAGTTCTCTCCTTCCTCTACGCACTCTCTCACCTGGAGAGAGTCGCTCATAGGCCCAATAGCCTGTTCTTCCAACTTCACCACCTCTCTCACCTGGAGAGAGTGTTGTACTAACTGGCCAACAAGCCACACGCAGTCCAGCACTGCGTGGCCACAATATCCCTCACAGAAAACAGACACGGGCTTTCCAAATAGGCTCAGCAATGACAGGATGGTCTCACGGTTATGGCTTTGGGACAGAGACTCCACACACAAGTTCGATCTACTCAGACAGAGGATGCATCGACTTTTCCAGAAATCAACACAGGCTATCCCCGAAATCAACACACAAACTTCGCCTCCCCCCCCCCCGGTTTCAGAATGACACGAGGTCTCTTGCAGGGGTCGGATGGAATGTATGGTTCAAAAGATGCATGGGGCTCTTCCAGAGGTCGGACGGGTTCACGCCCCGACAGTCGAGGGTCAAATCGTGGAGGAACCCCTACCACGGCTCATCTCAACTGTTTTATTTGCTTGGGCTTGGGTTGACACTTGTCACCCATGAAACTACATGCATTCCTTCAGCATGTGTTCCTTCCATTTGGAAGTTGCTTGTCTTTCCAAAAAGAACTTAGGATAAAACATAATATTCACATGTCTTTTGGAATAATATTTTAATATTATTCCCCAAGGACTTAAGCCCCTAGGCTCAACACTTAGCCCCTCTTCCCACCTTCCAAACCCTAATCCCTTGCTCACTCTGTGGAAGCTTAGTCCCCCATCACTCATTCATCGTGGTCGGTCTGCACGCGGTGGTGTTTATATTTTATTAATGTTCTGCATAAATACAGGTACAAAATCAGGCTCTTAGCCTTCAACACTTAGGCTCTCTGGCCTAACAATCACATAAGCCCACTAACTTATATAAACTTGGCTCACCAGCCTATAAAACATATTTACAATTCATTTCATAAACAAGATTTACAACAGGGCTCGGCCTTGGGGACATTACAATCCCCCTCCCCTTATTTCTGCATTGTCCTTAGTGCAACTTTACACTGCATCTGCAAGCTTTCCAAAAATTTCAAAAAGATGCGGGTACTCTGCTCGCATAACATCTTCATGCTGCCATGTCGCATCCTCAGGAACGTACCAGGTCCACTGGACCTTTACAAGATTTGTGGCTCGATTCCGGAGCTGTTTTCTTTTCCTATCCAATATGCACACATGATGCACTTGCAGGACACCTTCTGGTTCCACCTGAATCACATTCCAATCGATAACATGATTAGCATCAGGTATATATTTCTTAAGCAGTGAAACATGAAACACATTATGTACAGTCATAGATGCAGGTAATGCAAGCATGTATGCAATTGGCCCAATCCCTTCCAGGATTTCAAAAGGCCCACAGTATCTTGCTGCCAACTTGGCGCAACTTCCCAGCTTCAGGGAACCCTTTTAGTTTTCACTTTCAAGAAAACATGATCACCCACTTTGAATTCTCTACGGGTTCTATTCTTATCAGCATAACTTTTCTGGCTGTTCTGGGCAGCTTTCAAATTCTGTTTAATTCTTATCATTTGGTCTTCCATCTCTTTGAGCGACTCTGGCCCAACTACTGCTATGTCAGCTAGCATATCCCAGCTCACTAGAGTGTTGCACTTTCTTCCATAAAGTGCTTCAAATGGGCTCATCTTCAATGATGCATGATACCCATTATTGTAGGTGAATTCTACCAAATGCAGGTAGTCTTCCCATCTTGTTGGTTTGTCCATCACATACATTCTCAGCATGTCCTCTATTACTCAGTTCACCCTCTCTATCTGTCCATCAAACTCAGGATGATATGCTGTACTAAAATTCAGATTCGTTCTGAATCCTTTGAACAGTCCTTTCCACAAATTCGAGGTGAATTTCGGGTCCCTATCAAACACAATCGTTTTAGGAATTTCGTGCAAGCGTGCCACTTCTTTTAAGAAGATATCAACAACATTTGTTGCCTTGTGAGTGGTTTTCAGTGGAATAAAATGGGCAGCTTTTGTAAGCTTGTCCACCACCACCATGATCGAATCATGTTGCTTGCTTGTTCTAGGCAATCCTACAATAAAATCCATGGTCACCACTTCTCACTTCCATTCCGGAATGGGTAAAGGCTGCAACAACCCTGCTGGGTGCCCATGCTCAGCCTTAAATTTATGGCATTCCATACATCTAGCGATGTATTCAGCGATCTCCCTCTTCAAACCCGGCCAAAAATAATGGCTTTTGACTGATGCCACAGTCTTCTGATATCCAAGGTGTCCAACATACGTCACATTATGCATTTCTTTTAGAATCGCAAGTTTCAATTCCTGGACATTGGGTATATACACTCTGTCTTTATACATAAGTAATCCATCAGCTTCCAAGGTGTAACTTTCCCTTTTCTGTGGCCTTTCACTCTGTTGTAGCTTTGCTACCAAATCTCTGTACTGCAAATCGGCACTTGCAACTTCCAAAATTCTATCATTAATATCCATCATGTACATGCTAATGGTTGTAGCATGCAATTCATGCACCTTTCTACTAAGTGCATCAGCCACCTTGTTTTCCTTCCCTTTGGTATGCTTGATATCAAAGTCGTATTCACACATAAACTCTAACCACCTGCTTTGTCTAGCGTTTAAGGTTGGCTGCTCAAACAAATATTTCAGACCATGGTGGTCTGTTCTCAATTCAAATCTTCTTCCCATGAGGTAATGTCTCCATTTCCTCAGAGAGTGGACGATTGTTGCTAGCTCCAAATCGTGAGTGGCATAATTCTTTTCATACTCTTTCAATTTACTGGACTCATAACATATTACAAATCCATCTTGGCTAAGAACTCCTCCCAACCCTTCCTTGCACGCATCTGTGCACACCACAAAATCCATATTTGGATTTGCAATTCTCAGGATTGGAGCACTGGTTAACAGTTGCTTCAATCGCTGGAAACTCTCTTCACACTCTTCAATCCACTGAAACTTTTTCTCCTTCCTTTGCAAGGAAGTGATAGGGTGAGATACCTTTGAGAACCCTGCGATAAACCTTCTATAATAGCCCGCTAGACCCATAAAGGATCTAACTTATGTCACATTCCTTGGTGCTAACCATTCTCGGATGGCCTCAACCTTCTCAGGATCCACAATGATCCCTTCTTCTGAAATAATATGTCCCAAGTAATGGATCTGTCTTTGATAAAATGAGCATTTGCTCAACTTGGCATACAACTGGTGTTCTCTCAACATTTGCAGCACCATCCTCAGGTGTTGTTCATGCTCTTCCTCTGACTTGGAATACACCAAGATGTCATCTAGGAAGACTATGACAAACTTGTCTAAATAGTTCCTGAATACACCATTCATCAAGCACATAAAAACAACAGGTGTGATTGACAGTCCAAACGACACCACTGTGAACTCGTAATGATCGTACCTTGTTCTAAAGGCGGTCTTGTTGATATCCTCATCCTTTATTCTTACCTGGTGATATCCTGATCTGAGATATATCTTCAAAAATATTTTCACACCCTTCAGCTGATCGAAAAGATCATCGATCCTCGACAGAGGATACTTGTTCTTGACAGTTACCTTGTTCAACTATCAGAAATCAATGCACAGCCTCAATGTCCCATCCTTCTTATTCACGAACAGGACCGGGGCACCCCAAGGTGACACGCTGGGGTGAATGTACCCCTTCTTCAGAATCTCTTTGAGCTGCAATTGCAACTCTTTCAGCTCTGGTGTACTCATTCTATAAGGAGATTTCGACACCGGAGCTGCTCCAGGAATCAAATTTATAGAAAAAATGATGTCTCTCTTCGGAGGTAGTCCAAGTACCTCCTAAAAGACATCCTTGAACTCTATGAGTACCTCATGGTCTCCAATTCTTGAGACTTCATCGCTGGATGCTTCCTCCACATGGGCTGCAAATAATTGATAGCATTTCCTGTAACACTTCTTCAACTGCATGGATGAGATTTCTCTAACAACCACAGCTTTGGGATATCCTTGGATTGTTTTCCGATTTCCCTCCTCATCCAGGCATGTAAACCTCTTGTTATGACACTCCAGGAGGGCTTGGTGTTGGTCCAACCAGTCCATCTCAATTAAGCAGTCATAAGAGCCTAAAGGCAGAACATTCAATTCAGCCTTCGTGCTGAATCCATTCATGTCTATCGAACATGATTTAACCAATTCAGTGACCTTCCTCTTGGTTCCTGTAGCCAACTGCACTAACCAAGACCTTTCATGTTTGCTTCTTGATAAATGAAAACTTTCCACCACCCTAGGATCTACATAACCATGGCTAGCCCCACAATCAATTAAAATAATAAATGGTCAGTTGTTGACCATACCTTCCACTTCAATCATGTGCAATTGAAATTCTGCTTGCTTGTTGTCTAGGGCTACATAGATCCTTAACATCCTATTGCCCATATCCTCCACTATTTTAGCTTGCTAAACATTGTGGACGGTTCTCGCTTTATCTTTTCTATGGGGGCAGTCCCTGTACCTATGGTTCCCTTTACATCCCCAACATTCCATAGGTGGCGGTTTAGGCATTTGCTCACCCACTTCAACCTTCTTGGGCTCTCTGAAAGATGGTTGTCCCAGAGCACTGTTTCTGAAAAAGGGAGGCTTGTTTCCCTTCTACCTCTGTCATAAGGATTTATATAGGAACACAATGAAATACAAAAATACGCATAAACACAGAGATGCAACGGAAATAATACTTCATTTCATTAATAACAAATGACTGAAATATGCTTACAAACGAAATGGAAATAAACTAGCTAGGCGCGGGTAGCTTATCTCTGAGAAGAGATGTGGCCGCTACTCGCATCCATGAGAAGATCATTACAATGAGGCTCTGAAGGCATTTTTACAATAAACGGGAATGCCAAAAGTCCTAGACATCCAAAAACCTAACCCTAGGAGATGAAGCACCAAAAGTCATGTGGGCCCCGTTTGGGTAAGTGAGTACATCAACTTCCCGGGGTCGTAACTTTTGCATACGATCTCCGTTTTAGGCGTGTGATAGCTCGTTGGAAAGGTATCGTTGAGGAGATTCATTTTGGGGGCTCAATTATGCCTTCGACTATCATTGAGAGCCTCGATCTCAAAAAACCTTCATTTGGACCCTCAAAATGGCCCCGGAAGTTAAAACCTGCTAAAAATAGTAAATTGCCAAAATTGCCAGAAAGTCATTTTGAGCCATTTGGAAAAGGTGTGTGGCCACCGATATCCACCTGGATCAATACTGTGTAAAAACTAAAAAACTGAAAGAAGCAATGGTGGGGGTCCAAGTGGAATAGGTGGGTGGCCACCAATATCCACCTGGATCATTCCTCCACCCTTAGGAAGCAATGGTCCCCATTGCGTTGAGTTCCTCCATGAGATGAGGAAACTT
>ML832516.1:33218-45462 GCA_009831015.1 Picea engelmannii
TCTCACCTATGATTTTCTAACGCATTTCCTCACTAAGGATAACACCAAGAACATCATCAAATTTTAAAGTATTTGAACCAGAGACATAGTTACTTACATCCATGACCAAGTCGTTCCAGCTTTCTGGCAATGATCACAAGATTAGAAGAGCCCTGGCCTCATCATCAAAGTCCACTTTTACATAACTTAGTTGATTAGTAACCGTAATAAAATCATTTAAATGATCTGCAACATACCCACCTTCTGACATCTTCATATTAAATAATCTCTTCTTTAGAAATACATTATTGGACGTTGAGGGATTTTCATACAATTTAGCCAATGCATCCATCAAATCCTTCATTGTCTTTTCTTTCGAAATATTGAAAGCCATCGACGCTGCCAGGCTCAACCGTATCGTTCCTAGAGCCTTTCTTTCAAGAATCTCCCATTCTTCGTCCTTCATAGCCGTCAGATTCTTTGTTATTCCGTCCAATGGTAGGTGTTAGTAACATTTTTTGTCCAAGGCACAAGAGCATTCAGGTCTGCAAGTGGTGCGAGAAGCGCCCGAGCGCAGCACGAAAAAATCTTGTTTTTGGTTTCCAAGCAAGTAAGCGGGCAAGATTATATTGTCGACGGTCATGATCCATCCATAGGAGCAGATCAACGGTTGGCGGGAAATCGAGGCTAGTGGAGCTGCGCTGAGATTAGCCCGATGGATAGCAACCGTTCATCCAAAGGACACATGGCATGAGATCTAGTCATGTCGGTTTTTCGACATTTGGGAGTTCAAAGGGTGAGGGTTCTATGTCATTCTATATCTCGAAACCCCGAACCCCGAAGCGCCGAAAGCGCCAAGAGTCGAGCCCGCAGTATCACAAAGCAGTCTCAGCCGTCCATCCAAAGGTGACACGTGGTGCGCGATGAGGCCCCTCGCCTTTTCTCCCATCGTGACTCTGACGCACAAGGAGCAACTCCTTCATATCCCCGAAACGCGAAGTGCCAGGAGCATCCAGGACCCGGGCCCACAACATCGCTGAGTGAGCTCAGTGCCGTCAGATCTGAGAGGGACGCGTGGTGCCAACTCAAGCCATCTCGACGTTTCTCTCATTGCGATTTTAAGAAGCAAGGATCAACCCCTTCCTATTCACGAACGCCGAAAACGCCTTTGAGAATAAATGCAGGGTCACAGCCCGTGGTCACATGGGAAAATAGAAAGAGCTATGCAAAAGGGGCCATGGGTGTCGAGTCCAGTCGCCGAAAGGATCATCGCGATCTCCAGGTGTCATCTGATCCGACCTCAGTCTTGGTTTTTGCTTAGAGTAAATGAAGGTGAGAAGGGGTGGTTGAAACCTCTCCTCATTCATTAAGTGTAGGGTATGGAGGGTCTAGTAAGCTATCTGCTCGAGAGGGTCCTGTGTACCCTTTTTTCCAAAGAAGGCCATGCCAAGTCCTTGACTAGCCAGAGAGGTCTGCACATGCCAACTCGACATTTAATGGCTCAGCTACTCCCCTTGCAGGAGCCATGCTTAGTTAAGGTGGCGTCTGACAGAGGATATCTGTCCGAATTTGGCTGAAGGGACACCAAGCTTTGGATGACTGAACACGCCTCTGTTAGGCGAATTCTTCTGAGTATATAAACTTAGTTTTCATATTTTGTAAGCATCGATGGTTGAGCAAGGCTCCCAATTGTAAAGTTTTGATGAAGCATTGGTCGCTCTGGTTAATGTATAAGGCATTTGAGACTTCTTACTTTATGGATGTCAGCCTCTTTTCCATCTCTTTGTTTACTGTGTTAGAACAGCTCGAAATTGGAGGATCCAGTTGAGTTGTAGCTGTTATAGGATGATGTAGGTTGGATCATTGTAATAGTTGCATTTTTTCTAATCGGTTCCTGTGATTTTCTTAGCGCTGAACGATTTGGAATTGGAGGATTCAGTAGAGTCACCCCTCAACTCCTTGAAGCTATGGACCAAGAGGATCTTGGCTTCTGAGTTTTTCATCCTTAAGCTTCCGAAGTCCTGTCACCCGAGGCAGTCTTGCTCACCCTTCTCACAAGTCTTCCATCTACCACCCTTTAATCATCTACTGACGGAAGTTGGATCAAGAACTCCCTTGCTCTCTACATACCAGGCCCGATTTCCTGAAGTTAAAGCTATATCTTCTTGAGTCTTTACCCATTCGATCACACCATTAAAAAAATCGTGACATAAAACTGATGGGCATTGGGCTCTACTCCTGCAAGCAATCCAGGAGTGACTTCTGATGCTAACATTTATGGCGCCGTTGCCAGGGAAAAAGTTGAAGATTTTCCCCGAGATTGAACGACATTGAGCCTCTGATTCTGAAGGTGCATCATGTATCAGAGCCTTTAAAGATTTCTACTGTGCACCTGGCGACTCCATTGTGACAACTCCACTATGGCGAACCTGTCGTGTTAATTGTGGCTTTCAGAGGTAGACACATGCAGTCTCATCCACATCTGCCTCTAGCTACACCTGAAACTGATCCAGAGGTGGTTCTCAGAAAAGGAAAGGCCTCTGAAGAAGAAGCTTCCACCGTCGAACCAGGTAATCCGCCATCTCCTTCTGTAGGAAATCCATTTTCTCCTCAATTTCTTAATAGACCTCTTTCTGAGGTTTCCTGTTTCCTGAATTTCGGGAGTGTTCCTGCTGAGTTTTCCCCTCTTGGTCTGGGATTGGAGGGAGAAATTCTTGTCACTCCCCTCTCCTCTGAAGCTGTACCCTGGCATAGACCCAGGACCACAGAATATTTCCCCACTCCTATATTTACCACTCCTCCTCTTGTTACCGTTACCACTCCTGCACAAAGAGGAGCATCTGCTGATTTGAACCCATTAGCCTTCTCTTTAAATCCCCTTTTGTTTCCCATTCCACTTCGAGACTCTTTCCCAGTAGCCCCTTCACGAACTCCTTCTCCTCCAAGTTCTCCTCCACCTAATATTCCTATGGCTGGTGCTAATCCCCCTCTAAATAGAATGGATGCCATAGTCACTGCCAGATATGCTCCCTTAATCCTACCCCATCCTATGAATCCTCTCCCTACTAGAGAATACTTGAAGTATATGCCCAAGTTCACTGGAGAAGGGGACGTAACTGCGGAAGAGCACCTGGCTGCTTTCTATAGTTATGCAGACAACCTGAACATCGAAAATGATGATGTCTGGATGAGAGTTTTTGTCCATAGCCTGGATGGTGAGGTGAGGAAGTGGTTTAGAGGATTGGCCCCCGGATCTATTGCTGGGATCGAAGCCCTGGATAGTACTTTCCTGAGGCAGTGGGGAGATAGGAAGGATTTCATGTATTACATGACAGAGTTCGGGTCTTTGAAGAAGATGGATGGAGAGTCTGTCTCTGACTTCTCCAAAAGATTCAATAAGATGTATAATAAAATTACTGCTGAAATAAAACCCTCATAAGCCTCGGCCAAGATTTCTTATGCTAGTGCGTTTGGCCCCAATTTTTGTCTTTTATTGAGAGAAAGAAGAGCCACCGCCTTAGCTCAAATGCCAGATGCGGCCATAGAAGTGGAATCCAATGTATTAGCAGCTGATAGACTGAGGAACAAGGCCGACGCAGACAGAAGAAAGGGAAGGACAGAAACCTCAACTTTTGGCTCATCGGTGCCCCACCCTCAAGTGGATGAACTAACCAAGATGGTGAAGTCTTTGTCTGGAAAGATGGAGAGAATGAAGGTGGAGGGGAGGCAAGCATACAAGGGCCCTCAAAACACTGAAAACAAAGGAGTTTTTAGGAGGACAAACAATATTACTTCCCTGACTGTGCCAAGAGAGAGGGGAAGAGACAGAGAAGACCAAAAAATTCAGGCCCCTTTTCAAAACAATTTTATGGTCGAGGAAGAAGAGGGGGAAACAGATGAGCTGGATCTTGAAATCCATTGCTTGGGAGACACTCTTCCTTTTCCTCATCTCACTCAATCAACATACGAGGAGTCTCTCATGGACAGTCAGCTAAATGAACTGAGTAAGGGAGACAAGGCTAGTGGCAGCCAAGGCAGGTATGATCTGTGTTCCAAGAAAAGGACAATAGTGCCTGATGTTCCTGAGCAGTCCACTAGAACAGAGAAACCTGCTAATGAGGTAGCGGACAGTCACAGAGGTAAGAAGCACCAACCCCTCTCTCCCACAGTCCAGAGCCATGTTCCCGAAATAAGAGAAATCCCAAAGCTTACATCTTCTTTTAATTTCGAGCATGAAATTCAAAAGATCAGAATCCCTGTGCCCCTAACCGAGTTGATTAAACATGAAGGATTCAGGAAACGCTTCTTTGAGCTTTTACAGTCTGAGGTCTCATGCCTTCCCATGGACTCCATCAATTTGCAAGATGAAAAGCCTGTAGTTGTCCTAGGTCCTATGGTAGAAGACAAGAATGACTCATCCCCTCCCTTCTACACTTCCCTGAACATACATGACAAGGTACTGCACAATTGCTTGATGGATTCGGGGGCTTCTCACAACCTCATGCCCAAAACTGTCATGGAAGAGTTAGGGATAGAAGTCACCCGAGCCTATCATGACCTCTATTCCTTTGACTCCAGAAAGGTTCAATGTCTAGGAGTTATCAAAGACCTGGTCGTGACCTTGTTTCAGTTGCCCATGAAAAGTGTGGTCATGGATATTGTAGTGGTTGATGTCCCCCCATAAGTTCGGTATGTTGTTATCAAGATCCTGGATAAAAAGGCTGGGGGGGAATTTGCAGATGGACCTCACATATGCTACTATCCCAGTGTTTGGAGGAGAGCATCAGAGGCTATACAGGGAAGCCCAACTGGCCTATATCATCAGTGATGAGGCCAACCCAACCAACCATCCCATTTTTTCCTTGGACACTGATTTAGGTTCCAGTGTACTACAACTCACTAATGCTCCCAAGCCTCTTCTAAAACTCAGAAATCCGCCCACCACTTCCCATAGATTTCCTCTCTCCATCACCCCCATCTGGAAAATAGTCTTTGATGGAGCCTTTTCCAGGGAAGGCCCTGGAGCAGGGGTGTTTTTTCTGTCACCTGCTCAGGAAACCATATCTCTGTCATACAAACTAGAATGTGAAGCTACCAACAATGTGGCAGAGTATGAAGCTCTTGTCCTAGGATTAAGAGCCTCAAGGGAAATGGGAATTCAGGAAGTAGAAGTGTTCGAAGATGCAGAGTTGGTGGTCTAGTAGATCATAAACACTTATCAAGCCAAGCATCCTTGACTCAGAAACTACATAAATGAGGTATGGGACCTAGTTGACAGTTTCTTTTTGGCATTCAACATTTATTTTGTCCCAAGAGAGAAGAACACAGTGGCAGATTCCTTGGCTACATCAACAAGCAATTTCAAAGTACCTTTTCCGCCCAAATTTAGATATGATGTGGAAGTAAAATACAGGCCCTCCATACCTGACAATGTCAAACATTGGAAGGTATTCGAGGATGATCTCGAGATCAAGAAATTCTTGGAGACTGTCGAAGAATTTTTAGAGATGCATATCGACCAAGATTCTATCTCTGAAGAAGAGCTTGATGGGGGTAAGTTTCTGAGAAAAATAGCAGAGCGTAACATCGTGCAGCTCCCCAGCAACCATATTCCAAGGGGACTGGTTCCTTTGGAAAGGCTTTTTGAAAGGGGAAATCTCGAAGGATGACGCTGGTACTATTCAGTGCAACATTGGCACTGAGAGTGAGCCCAAGTTTGTCAAATTGTCAAGAAGTCTGACATAGGAGTATAGGTCTGAATACATTGGACTTTTAAGGGAATTTGCTGATGTTTTTGCCTGGACCTACGAAGGCCTCAAAACATATGACACTTCTGTCATCGAGCATAAAATCCCATTGAAAGGGGAGGCCAAGTCATTTAGGCAGAAGCTAAGACAGATCAATCCTATGTTGCTGCCTATCATGGAGAGGGAAGTGAAGAAGCTGTTGCAGGCCCAGATCATCGTACCACTGAGATATTCAGAGTGGGTGGCCAACTTGGTACCAGTAAGGAAAAAGAATGGAGAAATCAGGCTCTGTGTAGACTTCAAAAACCTAAACAGGAGCTCACGAAAAGATAACTATCCCCTTACCAAAGATGGAACATATACTGCAGAGGGTAACTGGAGCATCCAAGATGTCTATGATCGATGGTTTCTCTGGCTACAATCAAGTCTCTGTTATGCCTGAGGATAGGGAAAATACATCATTTACCACTCCATAGGGCACATTCATGTATGCCAAGATGCCTTTTAGATTGATGAATGCAGGGGCAACGTTTCAATGTGCCATGGACATAGCTTTCATTGGGGAAAAGGATAAATTTGTGGTCGTCTATCTGGATGACATCACAGTATTTTCAAAATCTGATAAAGAACATCGTTGTCATCTCAGGAAGGTTTTCCTGAAATGCAGGAGTTTTAGCATTTCATTAAATCCCAAGAAGTCTTTGTTCGCCATGCAGGAGGGAAAGTTGCTAGGCCACATAGTATCAGCGGAAGGAGTAAGGATTGATCCTAACAGAGTTGAGGCAATACAAGCCTTATCAATCTCGAGGTCCAAAAAGGAGGTCCAATCTTTCCTTGGTAAGATTAATTTTCTGAGGAGGTTTGTTCCTAACTTCGTTGAGGAGGTAAAACTTATAACAACCATATTAAGGAAAGGAAATGAAGTGAGGTGGACTTCTGAATCACGAAATTCCTTTGAGCAAATAAAGAAGGCCCTGACCGAAGCCCCTGTTCTTATCAGTCTCGACTACTCAAAGGATTTCCTCATTTTCTCCTTTGCCTCACCTGACACGGTGGCTGTTGTCTTATTACAGACAAACAAGGTTGGGCTAGAGCAGCCTATTGCCTACTTTAGCCGAGCATTGAGGGATGCTGAAGTAAGGTATGACACTATGGAGAAGCAAGCCTATGCCCTGGTGAAGGCTCTCAAGGCATTTAGAATCTATTGCCTGCAGTAAAAAATCATAGCTTATGTCCCCTCATCTGCTGTTAAAGACATTCTTATTCAACTGGACATAGACGGGAGAAGGAGTAAGTGGATAGCCAAGATTCTTGAATTCGACCTAGAAATAAAGCCTACCAAATTGATCAAAGGTCAAGGTTTAGCCAAGTTGTTGGTTGAAGCCAATTGTCAAGCTTTGGGGGTAAGTTTCATCAACGAATGCTCAGGAATTCAGCAGGGTCGACTGCCTGAAATAGACCCTCAAAGGGAGCCCCCATTGGCTCGATGTACCTAGTATAAGGATTTCATATATTTTCTGCAAGAGTTGCAGACTCCAGACGGCCTGCAAAGAAACAAGGCAAAAGATCTGAAGCTCAAAGCAGTGAGATACTGCCTTCTTGATCAAGTTCTATATTGGAAATACCCCCTGGGGTTGCTTTTGAAATGTGTAGATCTGCAAGAGGCTGACAGGATCATGGTTGAATTTCACGACAGCCTATGTGGAGGGCATCATTTCTGGAAAACCACAGCCTACAAAATCCTCAAGGCTGGATACTACTGGCCCACCGTATTCACTGACGTCTGTAGAAGGGTCAGAGCCTGCATCAAATGTCAAAGATTTGCAGGAAAACAACAGCTCAAGTCTCTGTCGTTAAATCCTGTGATTGTTTCAGAACATTTCCAGCAATGGGGCCTAGATTTCATTGGAGAAATTCACCCCGCTTCCAGTGGGCAACACAAATGGATCCTGACTGCTACCGATTTCTTCACCAAGTGGATTGAAGCTATCCCCACCAGGAGTGCTTCCCAAAAGGTAATCATTGGGTTCCTGGAGGACCTCATCAAAAGGCTCAGCTGCCCAAGTAAGATTGTCACTGATAACACAGCCGCTTTCAGGGTTGAGCTGTTAGCCAAGTTCTGTGAGAAATTCGGGATCAAACTGATTCACTCCACCCCATACTATCCCCAGGGTAGCGGTTTAGCAGAATCCTCCAACAAAATCCTGATAAGGATCATCAAAAGGCTGTTGAAAGACAACAAGAAGGCCTGGCATTCAAGATTGAAATTTTCTCTATGGGCCGATCGAGTGACCACGAAGAGATCTATAGGCGTCTCTCCTTTCCAATTGGTCTATGGAGCAAAGGTTGTTTTTCCTTCTCATCTAGCCATTCCTGTAGCAAAATTCCTCCAGGATCATCAAGAGGAACCTAATGACATGATCAGAAGAATTCATCAGCGAGTGGAGGTCCAGTAGGCCAGGGAGCAGGTAATGGACAGAATTCAGGACCATCAGCAAAGGATCAAGCAGGTTTTTGATAAGAAGGCCAAGAAGGAAGAATTTCGGATAGGAGACCTGGTACTGAAATGGGATGCTCCTAAACAAGATAAAGGCAAGCATAGAAAATTCGAAGCCCTGTGGATCGGGCCTTTCAAAGTCTCTAAAGTATTCTCGAATAATACTTATAGGTTATGGGATTTGAAAGATCGAGAAGCTTTCAATGGCCCTATGAATGGGCATTTCCTAAAAATATTTTTCTCTTGAGCCGCACATGGCTCTTTTGCGGTTGTAAATATTGTTTTTCTTTCCGTCTTTAAGTTTTAAATAAATGACCCCATAGCCCAACAGCAAGGCACTGAAACTGCAAAATGAGTCCTTAGAGAATCATAGGGACGACTCTATCCCCCATGGAGCCTAATGTTAGTAACATTTCTCGTCTGAGGCACAAGAGCGTTTAGGTCTACAAGTGGCGCGAGAAGTGCCCGAGCGCAGCACAAAAAAATCTCGTTTTTGGCTTCCAAGCAAATAAGCGGGCAAGATTATATTGTCGACGGTCATGATCCATCCATAGGAGCAAATCAACGGTTGGCGGGAAATCACGGCTAGCGGAGCTGCGCTGAGATTAGCGTGATGGATAGCAGCAGTCCATCCAAAGGACATGTGGCATGAGATCTAGTCACATCGGTTTTTCAGCATTCAGGAGTTCAAAGGGTGAGGGTTCTATGTCATTCTATATCTCAAAACCTCGAACCCCGAAGTGCCAAGAGTCGGGCCCGTAGTATCACGAAGCAGTCTCAGTCATCCATCCAAAGGGGACACGTGGTGCACGATGAGGTCCCTCGCCTTTTCGCCCATTGCAACTCCGACGCACAAGGAGCAACTCCTTCATATCCCCAAAACGCGAAGTGCCAGGAGCGTCCAGGACCCGGGCCCACAACATCGCTGAGTGAGATCAATGTCATCAGATCTGAGAGGGATGCGTGGCGCCAACTCAAGCCATCTCGGCGTTTCGCTCATCGCGATTTTAAGAAGCAAGGATCAGCCCCTTCCTATTCGCAAACGCCGAAAGCGCCTTTGAGAATAAACGCAGGGTCACAACCTGTGGTCACATGGGAAAATAGAAAGAGCTGTGCAAAAGGGGCCAAGGGTGTCGAGTCCAGTCACTGAAAGGATCATCGCGATCTCCAGGTGCCATATGATCCGACCTCAATCCTGGTTTTCGCTTGGAGTAAATGAAGGTGAGAAGGGGTGGTTGAAACCTCTCCTCATTCATTAAGTGTAGGGTATGGAGGGTCTGGTAAGCTGTCTGCTCAAGAGGGTCTTGTGTACCCATTTTTCCAAAGAAGGCCATGCCGAGTCCTCGACTAGCCAGAGAGGTCTGCACACGCCAACTCGACATTTAATAGCTCAACTACTCCCCTTGCAGGAGCCATGCACAGTTAAGGTGGCGTCTAATGGAGGATATCCGTCTGAATTTGGCTGAAGGGACACCAAGCTTTGGATGACTGAACACGCATCTGTTAGGCGAATTCTTTTGAGTATATAGACTCAGTTTTTGTATTTTGCAAGCATCGATGGTTGAGCAAGGCTCCCGATTGTAAAGTTTTGATGAAGCGTTGGTCGCTCTGGTTAATGTATAAGGCATTTGAGACTTCTTACTTTATGGATGTTAGCCTCTTTTCCATCTCTTTGTTTACTGTGTTAGAATAGCTCGGAATTGGAGGATCCAGTTGAGTTGTAGTTGTTATAGGATGATGTAGGTTGGATCACTGTAACAGTTGCATTGTTTCTAATCGGTTCCTGTGATTTTCTTAGCGCTGAACGACTTGGAATTGGAGGATTCAGTCGAGTCACCCCTCAACTCCTTGAAGCTCTGGACCAAGAGGATCTTGGCTTCTGAGTTTTACATCCTCAAGCTTCTGAAGGCCTGTCGCCCGAGGCAGTCTTGCTCACCCTTCTCACAAGTCTTCCATCTACCACCCTTTAATCATCTACTGACGGAAGTTGGATCAAGACCTCCCTTGCTCTCTACATACCAGGCCCAGTTTCCTGAAGTTAAAGCTATATCTTCTTGAGTCTTTACCCATTCGATCACCCGATTAAACAATTTGTGACATAAAACTTATGGGCGTTGGGCTCTGCTCCTGCAAGAAATCCAGGAGTGACTTCTGACGCTAATAGTAGGAATAGATCCTTATGATATAAATAGTCTTCCATCTGTATCTTCCACAAATGGTATTTTTGGCCATTAAATTTCTCGACCCTAAACTTTCCATCTTTCGCCATTGGTCCCACTCGAACCAAGAACCCTCCTTTCCTATGAGTTATCTTTCGCTCTGATACCAATTGTTAGAAAAAATAGGATCGTGGAGCAATAAAATAAAACAAATGCGGAAATAAAACACAAAAGATACACAATACAATAGAGACACAGATATACGTGGTTCACCTAATGTGGGCTACGTCCTCTAGAGAAATTGTTAGGTCCTTCCTTTATTATTATCCAACAAATGAAGGAATACAATCTACAACAAACCCGTTGTAACTTCCTCTTCTTTCTTTCACAGTTTCCTATCTCATAATACAATATTCACCACCATGTATAGTCACAATACATTTCCCTCATAACAGAGGGTTGCCTTCCAAGGCAAAAAACCATAACATAATTTTCACTGTTAGATCTGCGACCTTATAATGAACGGTCCAGATTTACAATGAAATTACAATATACATTTACAAGGAAAAATTTCCTTCGGGGGCTTCGCCCCCGAACCCCTCGGACCCCACAGAGGGGGTAGCCCCTCTCTGCACTCCCCCATGTGGAAGAGTGTACATACTTCTAGGGTGTAAATACTTCATGGGGTATAAACACGGTTGAAAACAAGAGACCTCTGAATCAGGAAGATAATCAGGCTCCACAACCAACATGTTATTGTTTTGCCCATTTCAACTTGTAGGACAAACCTTTTTCAGTATATTATCTTTACCTCCCTCTGATGCCAAAACCATTTGTTTAAGTTTTGTGGAATTCACTCTTTTTTGGACAAATCTTTGTGTCTTCCTCCTTCAATTCTAGAACAACGCTCTCATTCTCAGTGGTGGCATTCTTCAACAAAATCTCTTCTACAATTGAGAGGTTTCATTAGGTAATATTTTCTTGGGAAACATCTGCAACACCCTTTTTTCCATCAAGAACCTCCCGTTGGTACCCCATTTGATATTCAACTCTATCCCATTTCACTTTTGCAACTACATGAGCCCTTTAGGAGATCCAAATCCAATCCTGGACATGGATTCTTTCAATCCATTCAACCTATCAAGCCACCTCCCCACACATAATACAATCTAGTTAATTCCCCATCTTAGTATCCATATAAATGAGACAAGCAGGCCATAAGCCTACCATTTAGGAGGTAGGTATTGGTTTGATTAATGATGTCTTTTAATAGGATTAATGAGTTATGGTCCTTCTTTGCATTATAGATTGCAAACTTAGCACTGGGTTGTTGAACACATTGGAAGGTGATGCTTACCATTAATGTTTGATCAAATGTGTTGGTGAAAAAAAGTGTTGGACTCTATATGGACTTAATGTTGAGCATAGTGAAATGTCATGTACTATAAATATTCTTTAGCTATCAACATCTCTATCAAATATGATAGTCAACATCTACATCAATCTTGATGGAAGATGGAGAAAACATTTCGCATTGCTATATATTTAAGGATTTGCATAGTCTTTATGTCATAGTATTTGATAATGAGTATTTGACATGATGTTTTGTATGGCAGGCCTATCAACCATGTATTTTGGTGAAGTTCAAGTCACTTTATGGAGAATTGTGAGGCCAATCAATTTATGGGTTACTTTTGAACTAGTTTAAAACATTTTATTTTATTATTTTAATATAACTTTTATTCAGTTTTATAGTGTAATGTTTGTTGATTTGTTAAAGGTGCAACTATCATGTTCTATCTTCATTATTGATTTCCTCTCCATAATCATCTCCTCTAATCATTACCAACCTCCCCTCATAC
>ML832517.1:0-30389 GCA_009831015.1 Picea engelmannii
TAGCTGTGGGTGGTGTCAAAGGCTGAGATGAGGAACTTCCTTCATCTAAGGATTCTTCTCTAGAAGAAGAAGGAGATGAAGGGGGCAGTGATGGTGGAATACCAGACCCTCCTGCTGCAGGAGTGAGGATATGATCTAGATCTATAGGGTTTAAGGTAAGATCAGTACCTGCGAGTTGTTCTCTAATATCAGAGAAGTCTAATGGTTGGTTCAAAGCTGACTTGGTTGTCTGATACAGGCTAAGGCATTGTGCGTTCTTATGAGGGATTGACAAACAATCTCTTGTATGTCACCACCTGGGGGATTTGGAGTTACTGGTTCAATTGTGATCCGTAGATCATCATTTGATGTGGTTGTTGTTTGAGATACAATGTTCTCGTCTGAACAAATTCGAGTTACTATAGGTGAGCGGGTAGGTGGGGGAGGAGTCTTACGACCTCCTCTTGCCATTAATAGTTTTCAGGCCCTCCTTCTAGCACCATTTGTTGACGGGAAAAAATGACCACTCGTCAACTAGAAGAGTGAGTCTGGTCCGGGGTTGTCTAATTAACCCAAGCTGTTTGGATTAACTCACCTTGACGGGTTTTGTGGCTCTATTATCCGATCTAAGTCCTAAAGAAAGAAAAAATAACCAAAGGAAAAACAATAACCTAACAAATAACAACTACTAAAATCTATAAATACAATTAACTATATATATCTGTACAATTTATATATACAATAATTCTATTTATAAGATATATATAATGTATACAAACTACGAATTTTAATCTAAATCCGTGAAAATCGAATGTAAATTGATTTTTTAAACAACAGTAAAACTACTATCTAATCTTTTCATTCGTTTTCTTAGATGTTTATACTTAAGAAATCAAATATCAAACTATCTAATTAAACAAAAGAAATAATTGATTGTAGAAAGTATTTTAACTACTGGAAGCTTCTATATTTATTATACTAAAGAAATCAAATAACAGACTGACCTGTTATTGCATCCAATATCTGTTCAATGTGTAGCATTCGGTCACCTTATCTGATGAGATAAACTTATGACAGATCCAGAAACTGCTCCTAATAAATGTGAAGCAGTAATGATGGAGTTTGAATCATATTAACAGAACACATAATAAATACAGTCACAGTAATCTTATAATTTTACAAGCAACCACAATAAGATAATTCTTCCTGTGAGAACTTGCGTATAAATGTTTGATCGAAATTAGAGATAAATCTCTTAATTCAAATTGAATGAATGATTACTTCTTGTTATATCTGGGACATGAAAATATGGATAGTATATAATCTTTAATCATACCAATTGATAATAAACCACGATGACAAAAGCAATCATAATCTATTAACAAATTGAAATAAACATCACTTGAATAAAAACTTCATATAGAAAAGCTAAAGTTGTGACGTGTATTATATTCCATTCAAGTCTGTAGTGAAACATCCATAGTCTTGCCCTAGGATGAGATGATCCAATGTATACAAAATAATAGGTTTATATAGGTTTCAGGAAACATAATTGTTTCCTGTTGATAAGATCAAGTTGGTTTCAAAAATAATGGGGGATGCAACCACCCTGATTTTACTAAATATCAAAAACCACCAACAATCTAATTTACTCAAAATACAAAGTTGACATGGCTGGGAGATCTCAAAAATTTCCTCATATCTCCTTGGAAATCATGGGCTCCTTAATCATCCCGAAAACAAATGAAAATGAGAAGATTTCAGATATGTTTTCACTTGTCAAATCAAACAATTCAAATTTTTCTAACTAGCTACAGAATCGTATGATTCTGTAGCTAGTTATAATAGCAAATACAATCATATTTTATTAAATAAAATAAAAAAACTAATCTTAATAAGAAAAATAATCTATTCAATCAAATTGAATATCCTAACTTAAGAGTGACAAAATCATGCTAAAATTTAAAAACATCATACCTCAAATCATGGAATTAAAACATATCAAGAAATTTTGGAATTTACGATAGTTGTTTCTGCCTCTACATTCTTGAAAATGACACAACCTATAGTTTTCAATCATTTCTCCTTCCCTTGGATAATTAACTCGATTCTTTTGTTTTCATTTGTCAACCTATTTACTTGGCCTCTTAAATACTTGAGTCATGACTGAAGCAATGGAACATCAACATAGTACCTGTCCATCCACGATCGGAACTCATCGCACTGTGACTGTAAGGAATTTGCATTAGCACTGATAGCATTAAGGATCGGAGAGTCCTCCATGTGAATGGTAATATTATCACAAAGTTGGATGCCAGGAAATTTTGGATTGTCCTTTAGACAGGAAGGCAGATTGTTTACATAGTCATAGGGTCAGTCAGGGTAGAGCCCGTATGACACAGGGTCCTCTTCAGCCAAGAATTTCTCAATTTCTAAATCTGAGTCTTCACTCACTTCAATCGTGTTGATTGTGTCTACACGAGGTTTCAATTTATTTCGAGCACATCGAGAAATTAAATGAACATCCCTTTTTTTCTTGAAATTAACATCAGCACTGCCCTTTAGCTTCTTTCCTGTAGGTTTTTTAACATTTTTAGTGCTATCCTTTGGATGTGAACCCGTTTGATTGTTTTGTTGGGTGACATTAGGGTAGGTCAAGGGTTCATTATTAGGGGAAATATCATAGTCCTGGAGTGGTGGAAAAGAGGCTGTAGGGTTCACAAGGGTTTCAACAATGATCGGTTTATCTACCTGTCCCAACTCATTGTTGCCAAAGCCATTTCGTGAAATGAATGCATCCCAACAATCGTTTTGTAATCGCAGAGTCTAGATACTATTTGGTTCGACCGTTACCACTAGAGCCATGCCAAATAGATGGGTATTAGCACAAAACTCACAGGTAGGGTTTTGAAAAAGGCCACAGATCCATAGCCCCGAGCCTCATCAATACAATGTTGTGACAGTTCAAACGGTGGGCAAAGTGTTAATCACAATGCATGGGAGAAAAATCGTGAAGCCCGAGACCATACTCAGGAGTGATGGCATTCAGTACTTCATATTCCACCTTGGCGTTGGGTACATGCTAGGACAAATTACTTTAAAACATAGTGCGTGCATCCAAATTTATTGCACAGATAGGTGATTTACAAAAATTGAAAAGACAAAGTTTCCGTGAAAGAAATATGGTCAACCATCAAACCAAACATAATACAAAAATCAAATACCAATTGATGGGGGTATTTCGTTCAAACAACTATAAGTTTCTTAGGCATTCTTAGAATTGAAAAGATCATAAACAATGAGAGAAACATGTCCATAGCAATAAATCACAATTCTATCATAAACGACATGCTTTCAATGAAAATTTAAGACAGAACGATGACGAGAGTTGTGAGTTTTCATGCTTTCAGTCATGAAAATGAAGCATGAATAAATGATAGGTAAAATGCAATGATTTGCAACTGTCATTTAGAGAGACACTTATGAAGAGTAGTAAAATTTCATAGACCATGTGTAGGCAGATTTTATAAAAATGATGATTATATACTTGCTACCAGCATGTCCTTATCTTGGTCATAGACTAGGACAAGGTCGCCTTCAGAGAAAATCCAAGGACGAACAAACTGATCATAATGACACTTGACTTTATGTTTGTGAGCCTCGTTAGCCAGGGCCACATCACAACATTGCTCATTGAGCCGCTTAAGGTGTAATAATTATTCTTCAAGTGGAGAAGTGTCTGGAAATAACTGTACTGCCAACTTTAGGGATGGGATATGACATTCAATAGGCAAGACTACTTCCATCCCATAAATGATTTGAAAATGTGAGAAACTGGTTGCAGTCTTAACAGATGTTCGGTAAGCCCATAATGTCGAGTATAACATCAAATGCCAATTCGAATTGGTTGAGTTGATCGTTCTCTATAGAATGGTCTTAAGATATTTATTTACAGCTTCCACCTAACCATTTTCTTGGGGATAGTAGGGTGACGAATTTTCTTGCCACAATCCAAGCTTTGATGTTAACTCGGTCATCACCTAGTTCTGAAAGTGACTACCATGGTTAGTGATAATCTCTCTCGAGACATTGACCCATGCTATTATTTGGTTGAATAAAAAGAGAGTTGCAGTCTCCCCATCATCTTTAAATGTTGGCATATCTTTGACCCACTTCATGAAGTATTCTATTACTATGATGATATAACAATTCCCCCTAGCTGAAGGAGGGTTGCATGTAGTGTAATCAATTCCCCACTTGGTGAAGGGGCCAACTGTAATGATAGGAAACATGGGAGAAGGATGTGCCCTCATCTTCCGAGAGAATATCTGACACAAGTGGCACTTCTTGACTGATTTGATACAATCTTTAATTAGTGTCGACCAGAAGTAACCTACTCATAAAATCTTTTGGGTTGTTGCCAACCCAGATAGATGAATGCCACATGCTCTAGTATGGAAATCGTTAAGCACAATAATTGCTTCTTCGTGAGTGAGACATCGGCGCAGGATGCAGTCTACACCTCTTCGATACAACGTATCATCAAGTATGAGATAATTCTTGGCTTGATGCCGTATACGACAATGCTCATCATGAGAAGCAGAGGTGGGGCACTTCAAAGTCTGGAGATAGATAAGTATATCTCCGTACCAGGGATCCGAAGATGTGATCAAAAACATATCTCCTCTGATAGGTGACTCTTTAGGCATAACATCACCTGAGTCAACCAAATGTTCTCAAAAAAGTTCTGTGAAGACTAGTGACTTTTTGGATTTTGCTAAAAGGAAATCTAATTCAAATTCCTGGAGGATGACTATCCATATACTGGTATTTCCGCCTATTACCTGTCATGTCATGACGTATTGAAACATATTCACAATGGCAATGACAGTGGTCTTGTGAAACAAAACATAATGACAGAATCATTGAACATAATGAACTGTTGCCAATGCAATTTTTTCGATATGAGAATAATTAAGTTCTGATCCGACTAGGCCTCGAATCAGGTAATAGATCACATATTCTAAGAGAAAATCATCTTCCTGAACTAAGACCATGCCGATGGTGGACGCTGCAGCAGCCAGGTATAATAAGAAATCTTTTTTATAGTTGGGTGGCTGAAGTAGAGGGACAGTTGTAAGGGCATGTTTCAACGCATCGAAAGAGCATTGAGCGGCATCGTCCCAATGAAAAGGAATGTCTTTCTTCAGTAAGCGCATAAATCCCTTTGTGATCTTAACATAGTTGGCGATGAAACATCTTAAAAAAATTTCCTTGCCCTATAGACTCTGAAGTTGAAGGATTATGCGTGGGGTAGGCAAATAAACTATTTCCTCAACCTTGAGAGGATCGACCATGATCCATGTTGTTGACACTATGAAAGCTAACAAATGTCCCGATGTTACGCAAAAGCTACACTTGTTTGGATTCAAGTGAATTTGAAAGTAGCGACATCGCTCAAAGACAATTCGGAGGTGTGTGGGATGATTCATTCTCTTGCAAGATCAAGATGCCAAATCATCTAAATAGGCCTCGACTATATTCTTGAGATCATGGAAAGAAAAAGACACAGCCCACTGAAAGGTATCTCTAGCATTTTTGAGACCAAAGGGCATCTTACGATACATGAATGTACCCCATGGACAAATGAATGCCATTTTGTGCTGGTCTTCGGGTTTGATTTGTATTTGATTATATCCTAAAAAACTTTCCATGAAAGAGAAGACCTCGCAACCTACACATTCATCAATTATCTGGTCGAATGGTGTGGGAAAATTATCTTTTGGACAGGCCTTCTTTAAATCATGGAAGTTTGTACATACACAAATCATGCCCTATTTCTTATTGATCAACACAGGATTTGACACCCAATGGGTCAAATGGATAGGATAGATAAAATTGGCTTTTAGTAGTTTCTCAACTTCAACCTTAATGGCTACTTCTTTCCTAGGATTAACTGGACAAAGCTTCTGCCGAACAAGATTGGCATCTGCATAAGTTTTGATTTCATGTTCAACTATTTTTGGATCGATGCTTGGAATTTCATCGTCATGGAATTATTTAAATAGATCTGTGTATATTTGAATCTCTCTGGGGGAACAGTCATCTCCGACGAAAACATTCTCCACGATGCCAGGGGTTCTGGAGATATTGATCGGTATGGTTTCAGCGATAGTTTCCATATTACCCTCGGCATAAACCTCATGTGTAGCTAAGGGATTAATAGGAGAAGACCTATCTCCAGTCATAGTCAAGGGGAATTCTCCAGCTTCGATTTTTCTTAACTCTGGGAGGAAGTATGATCTGTGATGGAGATCGTCCCAGGGTTTGTCTGGACTAGTCACTGCTTCAATTACTACTTCGTCGGAGGGAAAGACTAATTCTAATGAATCAGTGTCAGTGAGAGAACCTTGAGCCCAAATAAGATCTAGAATCAGATCTAACTCTTGTCTAGGAGTTGGATCAGTGTAAGTCGAAGCTTGTTGGACTAAAGAGTACGCTACTTCAGTTGCAGACAAGGACATGGACATGCCAGGGTGCCCTATCCCTTCAATCATGGCTGATGGGGAAGGAAGTATCCACGGATCATTGAAGTAAGTCATTCAAAATGCCAAAACTTGGAAAATCTCAACCTTATGGTGGTCAGATATGAACTTGACATCACCTTTAGGGGGTGGGTAATCGAAGGTACCCATCAAATATGGGAACAAACCAACCCCTACGTTGACTACGCCTAGTTCGAAATTATCAATCATCGGGACTGTGGATACCCTCAATGAAGGGTCAGGTTTGGAGAAAGACAATTGATTAATGGTCACAATCTGGTCCTCGTGTGGAAACAACCAGACCTGAAAAATTGTAGCAACCACTGATTGCATGGCGTAAGTCCAACTCATTCCTAACAAGAGATTGTAGTCGAGGGATGCATCAACTACTTCTACCTCGACGCACACAGTCTTCCCTCCTAACTAGATGGGAAATGAGGGAATGATACCATGTGGTCAGAAAAAATGACTGTTGAAAGCAGTGAGAAGAGTAGGTGATGGAGACAAAATGGGTTGGCCAATGGCCTTTTAACATTCCAATGACATAACACATGTTGAGGTACCCTCATCAACCACCGTGCGAAAAATATTTTGAGTAAAAGTTTTCATGGGGTGAGCCACTACTATCTGAAATGCTACATGGTAAGGAAGATGAGGTTTTAAGTCGGTTGTATCTAGCATGATTGTACCTAGATTACAAGTCTCGGTAGATCCTAAAGCAGCTAACAAAGCTTTCCTCTGGGAAGGGCATCTTTGGAGGACCTCCAAAGTGGACATCGCACAAGGGGTTTGAGACAAATCCTCCACCAAAGAATAGTTCTGGGTAGCCCTTGCATTTTGGTTGTGAGAATCTTTTTTGAACATGCCTTTTGGGATGTGTGTCATTGTTTCACCCAAAGTCTTCTCAATCTAGAGAGGAAGAGTTCGGCTTATTTTCCCTTCTCATAAGTGCTTGGTTTACTATAGTCATGTGCTCAAGTCGATATAAAATCATCACCCTTCATCATATACACATTCGTGGATGCAGTATTGCTCAAAGACAGAGAGGGTCCTTGACTGCCCCCTTCCGTGCTTGTAGAGGCTTGGGTTAGGTTTTTCCCATGTTGAAATGGATTGGTTAACACAGCAGGTTGTTGCCGTGTCACAAAATTCTAGGCCACTGCAAGATGAGGACATTGGTGGGTCGGGTGGTCTTTCACGCACAAGTTGCATGGATACCTCTCCTTTCATTTCTCATTGTTTCTCCCACCAACATTATTAGTGGGTTTCTCATCCCCCTTACCTTTCTTTCATTGTTTTTTCTTTCCTTTAGGCTGTTGGGTGGCCTTTGGATTTTTCGATTGCACTGTGTGTACATCCAACGTTTGGGTAGTGGGAGCATCCAAAATAGTAGTTTGGATGGCCATTGTGTGTTGTATAGACAATTGCTTCAATTTCTTCATCAGTTGCTCAACAAGATTTGTTTGTACTGAACCAAAAATACCTTTGGCATGTGGTCCAGCTCTCTGTCTGGTTTTATCAAGTATTGAGCATGGTGCATCTGGTAAGATATCGTATAATAAACTGGACTGAGATTAGATTAGCTCAAGCTTCTGAGCTCTCATGATGGCATCTTCTTCGCAAACACTCCCGACGCTGTGATGTCTTTGGATAATTGTGGGACCAAATACTTAAGGAACCATTCGATAAGGAATGTTGGTGGGACTGGAAGTTTATTTAAACTCTTCTGGCATATCCATTCTCGGATGTGATCAGAGATATGGTATACTTTTGTCTTTGCGAAATTGGCCAGCAATTATGTGCCAACATCATATCTCACAAGTAATTGGAAATGGTGTAGGAAAGCCATTTCCAATTCGCTGAAGGAAGAGTATCTTTAGTGGTTGAGCTCAATGTACCATTTTGTGGCACTCCCAATGAGAGTACATTGAAACAATCACAACTATATGGAGTCATTTTTCAACGAGTTAGATGAGAACCAAAGATGGAAGGTGGTCACATGATCTCCTGGATCTTCGTTAGGCTTGGCCTCGAACTTTGGTATGTTCGAAGGCAACTTCGTCGGCATAGGGGGCCAATGCGGATCATGATAGATAGGGTCATTCGACAACCTTGTCATGTCTGGCAAATGTAAGTTTGCCAGGAAATATAGTTTGGGTTGTTGGTGATGACCATGGAAAATTTGACCTGGAGTCTGACTGGCACTAGGCTGCCAAGAAAAGCTCGGCTGCTGGCCTTGGTTCTAGTAAAAACCATGGCCATGACTAGCATACGAGTTCTGCGTGTGAGGAGACATCCTCGATTAATTCCTAAAATAGAATGTAGATGGTTGGGCGTGCATTACATTCGGAGGACTTTGGGAAGGGTTTCCCCATGCTGATCCCATGGGCATATGCATAGTACCTTGTCCGGGGTTCCATTGGTTGTGAAAAGAATTGCCCCAGATCGACATTCCTGACGAGGGAACTGATCCCTAGCAAGAATTCCAAGGTTCTGATGTGGAAGACGTTCTTGGGTTTTCCCTGTGTGCAGGAATAGTACCCTGCATAGGAATAGGTTGTCTATAACCAGGGTTGCCCCCAGTCAGCAAAGAAGTTGACGAGAAAGCATTGTTACCAAAGAAAATAGTGTCGAACCTACCAACATATTATGAGCGGGTGGTCCTTGACTCCCTGCTCTAAATAAACTATGGTGTGAGGGTGGCCCAGTGGATGGCTGGTGGGTGCCATCGAGCAAAGGGAACGAAGGAGGTATATGACCTCCCCCATAAGGAAAAGTATTAAAAGGAGCTTAAGTGCCCGCCATGTGTCCTTACAGAGGAGCGTTAGATATCCCTACCCCCAGACCTAAAGTCTTTGAAATGGAATAGGAAAGTACAGGACTTGTACTTGAGCTAAGCATCTTGTATGAGAATGGAGGGCATGTCGCACTTGGTGTGAAAGGGGCATTGGCTTCCACCATAGATGGGATTGGACCACTGCTCGAGGTAGAGGCGATCGAGACCATGGTGACTCGGACTGGTGACGGTGGGTTAGGAGGTGGAATACCCCCTGTGGTGACAACCGTAGTGGAAATTGAAGAATTCCCTGAAGAAGTAGCAACATTTGTTTCCATTGCTGCGTGCGAAACTATCTGGCACTCGTAAGGGTGAATCAGTACGATGATGGGTGCTGAAAGATTAGTGGTTGGAGTTTTGGATGGACCAATATATTTCACTCCAAATTCTAAAATGGTTTTTTCCTTTGGATATTGGTCGGGTACAATTTCTTGTGACCCGGTCACTTCAAAACACCCTTGTTGGTCTAGCTTTCACCTTAGTGGTGGTGGAGGTGGCTCTAGTGTAACCAGTGATAGGCCCAGAAGCCTTCGTGACCGGCGGAGCTCATGATCCTCCACTATGTGAGAAGATCAAAGACACACTAGGGATTTCTATTCATTCAAAAAACAACACACACTAAAAAGGTCCCTCCAAGATAAAACAAGAAAACACTAAACTAGGTGGAAGAACAGTTACAACAACCAACACTAGAGAAACTTCTCGGTGCAAGTGAAACTCGAACACGGAAGCACCCTCTGGGTATACTCTGCAAATCATGGCTCGATGTTTTTCCTAGGTACCACGGTATACCCCTGGAGTCACCTATGTATGTCTCTAAAAAGATAGGCAACTAGGTTGCCAACGCACGAACAGTCACCAGGTGGGTACAATCGAAAGTCAGGTAGACCACAATGAGCAAGGTATCAAGCCTGAAACCTATCAAGGGTATCAAAGGAAAGTGGTTCAGAAGATGACTGAGGACCTCGAATGGATTTGAGACCCATGAAGCTCCGTGGAAAATGCAATTGACGGAATCCCAAGACAAGCCCTCTATATGTGTTCTCCACTACGATTGGTCCATCTTTAGAGTGGTTATCTCCTCTACCTTTTTGCACGTGACCTCATGTTTAGCCCCTGTGTTAGAGGGTGGTCCTAGATAACTTTCATGATACTGGACTTTGACACTCCCTAAATCAGACTCCAATGTTTGATTTAATGGCCTTGAAGAGTTTCCTCTCCAACCTAATTCAAGGCCCTAACCCTAAACTAGTTCGTTGAACCTACAAACATAAAAAGTCTAATGAATTTTAGATTTAGTGTTAACTTTTATGGCTTTTCTTAAGTCAAAGGCTATGAAAGTGAAACTAGTGATGTTTGAAAGACGAAAGAAAAATAAACAGAAAGATGAAAACAAAATAACTTCACTTGACTCAAATCTTAAAAAACTTTTCAAACTACAAATTTTCTAAGATCTCTGAACAACAAACTCAAAGTTGGATTTCACTCAACTACGAGCTACTTATGATCTAAGTAAATTGTCAAGAACTTATGAAAGCAAAGACTTTTCCCTGGTTACTAATGCAAAACAACATTATTTAACCAAACAAAGAAATAAAAGATTTTTTTTTATTTGAATGCTCACAAAGCAAAAAGGAAAAATATCAAGTAAAAACCAAGAAAACTTATGGCCTAAGCAAAGATTGTAAAGATTCACTTTAAAAATCACACACAAGAAAATTAAAACTGGACTCTCACACTTGTCTAAAAACCCTATAAAAAGAAAATTTTGAGGAAAACTTCTTAATGAAAAAGAAATCTATTGCTGTGATCAAACCTAAGTTACTGACCGCTATGACAGAGACCCAAAAACCTGAGAGGTATAACTCTCATCAAAGGAGAGGATGACTGCCTCGCCTTCAAAAAAAATGTTCTCCACAAGCACACTGCTGACAATCCAACATCAAGTGTGTGCACGCAAGTTGTGTAAGGTCAGAACGTGTGTACACGCATGTTGGACTTATATAGGCCGCGTGTATCCCTGAAACTCTGATACAAATGAAAGGATAAGCAATCCATCCCAAACAGAGACTACTGGTACTGAGAACTAGGATCTCTTGAAGACTCAGACACTTACTTTAACAGAAAAAAGAAAACAATTCAAGGAAAAATTCATAGAACAAACCAATCTGAGGTAAAACCTAAGCTATAGAATACAAACAACAAAGACTAGAAAGAGTTCCAGAAAACCCCTAAGAAGGACTATTTCTGACAGGGGAGAAGATGACTACCTCTCTAAAAGAAATTTTCTGGAATCATACACGCAGCTGACACTTCCTCAGCTAGCATGTACATGCGGGCTGTGAGAAGGTAGGGCGTGAGTACACCCGTGCAAACCTTATACAGGCCGCATGTACCCCTATGGGTCTCAGAAAAGAAAAAGAAATGCAATCAAGCAAAGAAACAAAGATAAATGGTATGGAAGACCAAAATCTTTGTTAGCTCAGATTTTTGCAGAAACTTTAAAAACAAGGAATGAAACCAGTTTTTAAAAATACCCAAGAAAAAACATTCCCAAAAACCCTAGAGATCCTCAGTATGGTTTCCAATTCTGTTGTGGGAAATCCCTCCTACAGACTAGCACTAAGGGTTTTATCATGCATGCATAAATGACCTAAAGATTCTTACATTTTACCATCATCCCATGCCTACACCCCCATTACTCATATGTAAATACAAGGCTCAAGAGATTAAGTTGACGTACCTTATTCTCCGTGTTTGATGTCGATCCCTTTTCATGCTTGGTCATTCTTTGACTAAAAATCTCCTCCCAAAGCTGACATGCATTCACTAAAGACAAACAAAGAAATCCACATGCATTTGATCTATGAACTAATGGGTTAGAGATTTAATCAATCATACAATCAATATTCCAATAATGACAACCTCATATGGTGGGATGGGAAAAGCAATTCTTTTATTAACTTCACAATGATACCTTACAATGATAAAGTCGGCTACTGCTCCTCGATCCTGGTCCTGGGCTCTTCTTCCACTTTCTTCCAACTTCTTTGCTCTATACTTCTCTTTGCACAAGGATGACTAAAGTTTGGGACAAAGGGAATGCTCAATTGGGTATAGTTTCTTTACTATGATTCCCCTCCTTTCAAATGGGAATCCTAACCCTTATTTTATAGGCTAGAAGAATCTAGGTATTTGGTCGAGTGACCGACCATGCATGGTCGAAAGGTCTAGTTAACTTACCCAAAGCTGTGTGTTCTGTCAGCAACTTTCCTTTTTCCATGCTTTTGTAGGTACATGCTCGTTGTCTTGGGTTATCTAGCATGTACACGTGTGAAATAATGGAGTAGGGCACGTGCGTTTTTACAAAAGGGGTTTTTAAGAAGAGTTGTTCAGCGGTGTTTTGCAAAAGAAGGAATCTGGCATGGCCTGATGCCAGGTAAGCATGTATGGTGCAAATTAGGGTTATAACATCTCCCAACGCTTCTTGTATTGAATGTGAGTGATTTGTCAAGAACATATTTCATCATATCACATGAATTGAGGTCAACCATTGTCTTGCTAAACACAAACTTCAAAAGAGAAGAAATACTATAGAAAGAAACAAAAATAAAAATCCCTTCTGCAATCAACCTACCTAAAACAAAACATCGTGAAAATACCCACAAATTAATTTGTTTTTTTCTTTTTTCTTTTTTAATGGAAATATTGTTTTAGGGCTTGGCCATTCACCAAGAGGGCATCAGTTTCCCCCCTTATATTCTGCAACTAATATGTTCCTACCCCAATTTTCTTGGCTACCTGGAAAGGTCCGAGCCATAGATTCTAAAACTTTGAATTTTTTCCATTTGGCTCATTTGCTCTGTCCCATTTTAGGACTAAGTCTCCTACCTCAAAATTTTTCTCTTTGGCCTTATGTTTATCAAACCACCTTCTAACTATCTATTTATGAGCTATGAATTTTTATTTTGATTTCTCCCTTTCTTCTTCCAACATCAGGAGGGTATCAATTCTTTGTTGTATAACTGATGAGGGATTTCCTCTAGAATCCTGAGTAAGCTAAAGAGATCGACGATATAGCTCGTTCATGAGAATGGATTCTTGTCCATATACTATAAAGTATGGGGAATTACCTATAGGTTCCTTGGGTGGTACTCTATCATCCCATAAAGCGTTATGGAGTGAACTGAGTCAGTTCCTCTGATTGTCTGCAAATGTTTTCTTTAATATCCTCACTAGGTTCTTATTGGTTGATTCTTCCACTTCGTTCCCCCATGGATAGTATTTTGCAGAGTATCTGATTATGATTCATTTATCTAGAGAAAATTCTATTAATAGGGTCAAAGAGAAGTAACATGAATTATCAAAAATAAGGACGAAAGGCACACCAAAACTTGTGATCAGTTGTTGTTCTACGATTTGGATCACCACCTTTTCATTTACATGAGTTAGAGGGATGGCATCTGCCCATTTCATGAAATAGTCTGTGGAAGTTAGTATGTATCTATGTTGTTTTGAAGAAATTGGTGTAATTTCTCCTATGATATCTAACCCCCATTGCTTGAATGGCCTAGAAAAGACCACGGGTTGGAGTGGGACAACTACTCTCATTTCCCTCCCCGCACTTATTTGACAATTTTTACATTTTCTAGCATATGTGTGAGCGTCCCTAAATAGGGTAGGCCAATAATAGACAACTATCATTATTTTATGAGCAGTGGTGTTTCCTGTGAAATGTCCACCTACAGGACCATCGTGGAGCTCCTTCAGGACTTTGTCTTCATCTTCACATTGGAGACATATTAAAAGTACCCAATCATAATTAACATGGAAGAGCACTGGATTTATGAGGTGATATTGTGGTGATTTTAACCTAAGGGATCTTCTTTTCCTAGGATTTAGGTTTTTTGGGTAAGTTTCATGATGTAGGAGATAAGTTAGTTTCTCATACCAAGACTCTTTCCCTGGGGAGACGTATGACACTTCACCACACCACAGTGCTAATTCATTCTCCCATTCCGGGTCTTCATGGACTTGGTCCTGGGCTTCAACTACCAATTTGCATAAACCTTGTCCCTTAACTAGTTTAGTAGGTTTTATATATAGATGAAATTCTTGGACTACTTCCATCCAGTTTCCATTTCTTTCCCCCATATCCTATTGAGTGAATATGGATCGGACCGCAGGGTGAGGCATACTGACTTTGGTACGGTTCTTCAGGATGTAAGATCTGAAGTGTTTCACTACCTTGTATACTGCATAATCATGCTTTTCTATAGAATGGTAATTTAGTTCATCCCCTTGGATATTAGTGGTCATGAATGATATCTAGGCCTCATTGTTGTCATCATCCTTCTGAGTCAATACTGCAACTAATGATTGGTCGAAGGCGAAAGTATAGAGGAACAAATCTTTGCTAAAATCAGGGCTTTACAATACTGGGGCTTGAGATATTGCGGCCTTAATATTGTTGAAGGAATTTTTTTGTTCATAATCACACTTAAATTTAGCATCTTTGTGGATCATATTTTGTAAGGGTTTGATAGTTTCAGTGAAATCGAGGGTGAATTTTCTTACAAAATTGATTTTCCCGAAGAAAGATCGCATAGCCTTTTTGTTTTGGGGTAATGGAAGATGAGCTATAGCCCTAATCCATTTTGGGTCTATGCGAATTCCTTCTTGAGATATAACATCACCTAGCAATTTACCTTCTTCGACACCAAAAATAGTTTTCTTAGGGTTTAAAGATATATCATATTTCCTACACCTTTCGAAAATCTGGGTTAAGTGTTGGATGTGATATTCTCTATTCTTTGAATACACAGTCATGTCATCCAAATAGACTACTACACACTTGTTGATTAGTCCTCAAAATTCTACATCCATGGCCCTCTTGAAAGTTTCCCCTGCATTGATCATCCCAAAGGGCATGTGCTTATAAGAAAAGGCTCCCCACTTGGTTTAGAAGGTAGTCTTCAAATGGTCTTCTTCTGAAACTAGAACTTCGTTGTAACCTGAAAAACCATCCTGCATGGAGAAAATATCAGAGCCAGACATAGTTTGCAAGAGTTTCTCCATTGGTGGGACTCGACAGTTGTCCTTTTCTGAATCTCTATTGAGGTTTCTGAAATCTACACATAGGCAAAGCTCCCCCAACGTTTTCCTCACAAGAACCAAATTTTCTACCCATGCAAAGTGTCTAAATTGGAAGATAATCTTGGAATCTAGTAGTTTCTTTAACTCTTGACACATGAGAGGCTCCAGGGAAGGGTGGTACTTCTGGAGCTTCTATTGGAAAGGTTTCACTTCAAGCTTTAATGGGATAGTGTGTTGAATGATATGAGTATCATAAGTTTTTAGATCTCGGTAGGACCATGAAAAAATATTGATATTGTCTGAAAAGTTTGAGATAGGCCTTCATTTCCTCTTTAGATATTGTCTTGCCGAGATTTATATTCTTGGGGGTTTTCTGGGTTCCTAGATTTATAGTTTCATGCATGGAGCAAGAACTCCCCGTCTTTATGTTCTTCGACCCTTTAAATCCTTCCCTTAGGTTAAAAATGTTTTTTAAATTGGCAACTCCTTTCAGTATCGTGCGAGACCTTGGTTTGTCAGTCAGTTGATCTATATGAGAATTAGTTTCTGCTAATTTCTCCTAGAATACTTCATTGTCAATAGCCAAGTATTTAAAATTATCCTGATTGGTCAAAACATTTATGATCTGTTCACCCCCTTCAAAGACCTTCCAATTAGAAATATTATTGGACACCGATGGTTTGTAGAGAAGCTCCATAGTGAATAGGAAGGATTCATAGTCTTCTAGAGGATATAACCTTGAGGCAGCAGTGGCCAAAGAATCAACAGCAATGTTCTTTGCTCTGGGGATCATTGTAATGTTGAAGGCTTCAAAACATTCTATTAGTCTGTATACTTCCTGTTGGTAATTTATCAGGTGGGGAGAGTTGCAATGTATAGTGTTCCTTAATTGTCTAACAATGATTTTATAATCTCTAAAAACCTTCAATTCTTTAATGTTTAAATCCATGGATTTCTTTAGCCCTTGTACTAGAGCTTCATACTCGGTGGTGTTGTTTCTGCATTCAAATTCTAGTCTACAGGACAAGAAATTTCATTTACCTTTTGGATCAATGAGGATGCACCCTACCCCTGACCCTTATTGCGATTTAGATCCATCGAAGTATAAGGTCCAAACTTGTGGGAAAAACCTATCAGCTTCCTCTTTCATATCACTTTTCTCCTTTTCTCCTATATGTTCTGTGGTTTCTAACGCTTGTTCCTGAGAGAAGAGGGTTTCCTCCACCGTCATTGGCAAATTTTCTTGAAAACATATTTTTTATTTTTCAGTAAGAGGGACATTAGATGGGAGGGGGGAGAAATTCTTGAAATAGGAATCACATGAATAATTTTCTATCATGGGAAAGTCTATCGACGAGGGCTTGTTAAGGGTTTCTAGGTCGGTGACAATATGTTTTAGATATCTTTCCCTATCGATTATGATCATATTCGTGTGTCCCTTTAGTAGCATCAAGAGGTGAGCCCAGTCTATACTAAAGTATCCATTTAACTTCTCTGACCAATCTTGACTCAGTAGCAATCCATAAGATTTTTGGATATCTACCAAAATGATGTCAATTACTTGAACAAATTTCGATTGAGTATCTATCCTGATCATTACATCTTTGAGTTCCCCCATAACCTTCACCTAGGTTATGTCTAGTTGTATCATATGTATATCACTTTTGAGAGGGAATACGTTTAATTTCTTACCTATAGACAATGGCGTAACATTAGAGGATGTTCCTGAGTCAACCAAACAGTTATGGAGGTTTCTATTGAAGACTTCAAATGTCAAAAGGAAATGTGGGACAAAAGGTTTTCCCTTATTATATCTAGAGAAACCATTCACAGTTGGTTTATTTCTTAGATCTGTGTGAGTCAGATTTTCTCCTTGGTCAGTGCCTGTTGTAGGATTTTCTACTAATTTCAATGCTTTTAATAGAAAGTCCTTTTTTCTGAGGGATTCTACACATGTCCATGACCGATATATTTTCCTTCAACATTTTCAAATATTCTACTATGTTGTAGTCTAGCTTGGGTGATTCTCGTGTATGGATGTTTATAGGATTTTTTTGGGGGAAAAAAGGTGATTTCGGGTGATTGGGAGCTAGTTTTCCTCCCGAAATTGGGGTCGTAGTACGGTCTTTTGAGACAGGTTCACCCCTACTTTGTGTTTGCACATCCAAGACTTCTGCGGGTGGTTCTTGAACCTCAAATAGGTCATCGGAAGGAATTGGTAGGTCAAGTTCCCATATCAACATGGTTATTTCTTCTGGTGGATCAACTTCTTCCTGATTAGAAATATTCATAATTGAGCCGCTTCATTGTTCGGTTAGGTAAACCTCATCTAGAAACTAGTTAGCCATCAAATTCATGGAATTGGCCCATTGTCGACAGTCTCTTTCAGAGTGTTTTTATTGGTGATAGGTATAGAAAGTGTTAGATGCTACATTTCCCAGATCGATGTTTAAGTTGGTTGGGGGGGATTCAACTGCTTTGAATGGTGGATTTATTAAAAAAAAAGGTTTATAAGGCCTCTGGCTTTGGTTTCCTTTCCCTGCACTTCTTTTCATGTCCATGATTTTGTTTGACAATTTCTTAACCATGTGTTGTAGGTATTATATGTCTCCACTCCATTTTTCGGGACCTTGCTCTTTTTGTTTCCCTGGGGGTCTAGTCAACAGGAGTCCTCTCCTGGGAGGACGCTGAACTTCCTTCTTAACTAATGAGACCTGGCCTTTTTTACATCCCTTCATTTGGAATTCTATTGTTTTGGCTTCTTCAAAAGTTTCAAATAATGTCTTTTTGGTAGCCCTCTTCACAAACATGGAAATAGAAGCTGGGAGAGAATTAGCATATACTTCGATTTGCAACTCTTGACTAGGTTTAGCTTCGGGTTGAAATTTGTTTAGGATAGTGGTGAATTGTTGATTAAAGTCTTTAACCTTCTCCTTTGAACTCATGGTGGCAGTGAACAACTCATCCATCAAGGCTCCAGTAGTGCTTTCTTCTACAAATTTATCTAGAAAATCATTTTCAAACTTCGACCAACTAGTTATGGATCCTACAGGTAAGTTAAAATACAACGTGGAGGCCAAATTTAGAAAAGTGTAGAGGAAAACCCTGCATACTACGTCTTCATGTTGGACATTGATTTGTATGATAGCTAGTATGAATTTTTTGATATGGTCTTTAGGATATCCTAAGGTTTCAGGGTCAAATTTAGGGAGTAACTTTTCTAGATGTAGGGGAAGGTTATGTACTCATCCAGGGATGGCTAGAGCATCTCTAGCCAACCAAGGTTGATTATTTTGAGGTGGGTTTCCACTTTATTCATTATTATCATTTTTATCTTCCATGTTGCTCGATCCTGAAACCGAGCATTCTGAGTTAAACCCTTCTTCGTCCGAAAAATCATTGAGCTCAGAGAAGTTTTTGGCTGGTGTTTTGGGGATTAGATTAAGAGGATGTTCAATTTCAGTGAGGGAGAAATATATCAGGTATTATACTGTGTGCACAAAAACCTGGTCAGGGGTATCGACCATTGGTCTTCTTACTTGTTTTCTATGAGAAAGTAATGGATCTAAGGGTAGTGCTCTGATCTATCAGGGGTAAGCCTATGTAATTCTTATGAACTGGTTCAACTCCTTGTGAGGAAGAGTGGAAGGTACTTTAGGGAATAAATGTTCTTCCTCTTGCTCGGACATCTTGTCATGCTCCATGCTAATAATTTTTTCTTCTGTGGGGATGAGGATGGAGTGATCCAAAGTAAGCCTCCTCTTCTTGGTTGTTCTCTTCATGGTGTATTTCCTCTTTCGGTCATAGGATATGGCTTATGTATCAACAATTTCATCCACGAGTTCAGGGATTTTTTGATCTCCCCGGATACGCATATTTCCCAAGCTCCTGACAATGTATATATGTTCAAGACTGGTTTCTTGAACCTCTTACGTGTGCTCTGAAGGTTCGACCTCTAGATTTTGCTCATCGACAGGTAAAGTACCGACTGAAATTGAAGAATTAGGGGCAGGCTCAGTACTTACTTGATAATCGGTTGTTGAGATGTCAATTTCCCTCTATGGAACTTCTTCTTTTTGTTTTCCTGATCCTAGCTCTTCCTTCGGGCTATCCACTTGGGTCTTTGGTACATCAATTAGCTCAATTTCTAAGACACTTTTGACCTCCTAATAATTCTATGTAAGGCTTCAAATTTGAGCATCAGGATTTGGGGAAGATTCCTTCTCAGGCTCCTTTTATTTTGTGATTTGCACTGGAGTCACCAAGGACACCTTCGAACTCTCCTGATCATCATAAATTGTTATTAAGTCGTGGAGGGTGTTTGGTGCACTTGCTCTCCCTAATTTCCTTGTGATATTTGGCTGAGCTGAAACGTCCCCTAGTGATCTAGCCTATGTCATTGTAACTTTAGGGTTATCTAACCTGGTGATTTCTTCAATTTGTATTACCTCTGGGCCACTTGGACCTACCTGAATTTCAACTAGGTTGTCGGTAAGGACCCTTTCCATTTCTACAAGGTATGGGTCATTCTATAGCTGATCGATTACTCTCTTTTTCTGTTCCATCAGGAGAAATCCCCTTTCCTATGCCTCTGGTGTCATAGTATGTACCCTTCTCTGCACCTCTATGGCCTCTGTCAATCTGATTTCTTCCATGGCTTTGAGAGCCTCTTGAGTCGACTGTTATATTTTTGTTTCTTGTTCATCTAGGCTCATGTCCCTGAATCTATTCATTTTCTGGCTAGACATCCTTTGTACCACTGCATCCCAGTCCTGGGCATTTTCTATGAAGACTTTATCTTTGAATTTGTCGTGGGCGTACGACAACAGGACGACACTTGTGAAGTATGTTTCAAGACCAGGACCTTCAGATCATGCTTGTGGAATCGTCCCATCAAGAATCTAAACTCGAGTTGGCTCATCCTTTCTTGTTTGTCTTCAATGATATCCTTTAACAAGTAGAAACCTACATGGAAACCTCAGGGTATGAAAGCTCATTTCTTATCCTTGAACAGGGTGGCGTCGTATCCTTGAAAGATGGTTTGATATCATATTTATCCTATGAAAAGTCAGTTTAGGACATGAGATGGTAGGATATGTGGTGCTCTGGTGGCTTCGAACACCCTGATCTAGGTGGCATGCTCATCCAAATACTAATGGCCTACCTTGGATATCATATTTTTGGTTGTCGCCGATAGCCTTGGGAATTCCTTCTTAAAAATAATAAAATAAATTCGGGTGATGAATTCATCGCAGATGAGGGAGTAGGATTTCTTATACTTGTTTTCCCATAGCACGCTTAAGTAGATGTGGACTAGGAGCTCTCCAACATGCCATCTTATATTCATTCCGATGAAGACGTTTCTGGCGCACATGACATCGAGAAAGTATGAATCCATGTAAAATGTTGATGCTTCCCCTTTCTTCAGCGCCTGGGCCTGCTACAAACAGATGCTCAGTTTCTTGGAGATTATTGTTTCCCAATTGAATATGCACCTGACGATCACAACTGTGTATGCCAAAGGCATCCATGCCTCTAAAAAGTTGGAGCAATATTTCTCTTTGTACAATCAGAAGATGAGAGCCATCAAATAGATGTAAGGATCCCTTAAGTTAGATGTCCTATACCAGCCAGCACTCCAGTTAGTAAACTTATTGTCCTCCCTCCACCATGAGGCCATCAATCGGTTGGTGCCATGGTGTTCATAGAAATTCATGATGAAGTCTATGTTTAGGCACTCCTCTGGGTCCCTAATTTTGTAATACTTTTGAACTTCCACTGGGAGGAAACATCTGACACACCCACCATTGTCATCATTTATTAGACACTTATGTGTGTCTGTGTGGTCTATGAGCCATTTGAGAACCTCTATGCAGGGAAAAATGGGGGTTCTGCTTGCTACCATATGTAGATACGACCATCGGATGTTCACGAACACCTGTTCGTCGAGCACCCTTATGTCTAGATCACTGTGTGGGACATATTTTGGGTAATATTCTCGGCTAATCCTATTAAAGAGATCCACCCAATGTGGGAGCACCATCTTGGACCCTGTTCTTTCCTCTATATCGCCAAAGGTTGGAGGCTGGATGAAAGCCTTCTTCATTACTGTCTTAATGACAGGTTTTGGCCTCGAGGCGTATTCCAATTTTTTTATGATCCATGGAGAAGAGCCTTCTCTTACCTATGGTTATTTCATCTTCTATGCCCTCGGTGAACATCTAGTGGTTGGATTCCTTGGTGGCATTGTTCCTATAACTTAAGATAAAATTTCAGAGACCGTGTAAAAACAAAAACCGTATAAAAACATAAAAATTATAGCCATGTAAAATTTATAGACTCGGATACACACCTATGAAGCTTGTTAAAACTTGGTTATTTTGATAATGACGGAGTTGATACATCCTTTGAGTCGCTCATCTTTCTCCTTTGGATGCTCCAAAATTATCTTATGTGCATAATGATTTCGTTTACAACAGCTCAACAAGATTTAAACAGGGAATATCTTACCATGTTGCATCACCCATTAAATTCAGGTTATGAGTGAAAATGTAATAAATCTTTCGCTGAATCTATAGAACTTAAATTCATCGTGGGTTGATGGCGAAGGCACGGGTGGTGATGTGATCTATCAGTTATTTTAAACGTCATTTTTTATTAGCGCACAAGGTAGCAACTAATGCAGGATTGGGTATTAATTAGCTCCTTAAATGATCAAAATATGATTGTATCTAATGCTAAAACGTCCCATTGTGTCACTCTCTCAATGGGTGGGTCAGGGATCGAGGGTGTGCTATGAACATTTTAGTTGATAAACTCCTACAAAAAGTTTTGACACCAATCGATTTTACCATACATTGCTAATGTGACAACGCTTACTCAGAGGTGTGACTCAGAGTTAGGGGGTCAAGGATAACTCGTGATAGAACTAGACCATACAACCCTCTTACCTGGTAAATACATGTGGCGTTGAAGACTGGTGACTTAATTCGCTTGTATTTATTGGAGTCAGGACTTTCCTTAAGTTATTCATCTTAAAACAAACCTTAGCTTGCTGATGCCGAAAAGTGTTTGGTACCGGTGATTGGCGAAAAACCTATCAAAGTGATTTCGTATTAGCTCCCTTGAAAACTTCTTGATGCCAAAAATGCATCAGAGATAACTTTTATCATGGTCAAAATGTTGGTGATGATCCTTCTAGGTTTTCCCCAGTACCGATGAAGTGCATTGGGGCATCGACCATCAGAAATATCTTTCCTCTCTTCGTTAACATTTGTCCCCCTCATCTTTTACTAATGCTAAAGCGGAATTAGATATCGGCGATATCCTTATGTAAGAATTGATGCAAACAAAAACTTCCTTTTTTCGATGTCGACAGAGATCGACGCTCGAGGACCGCAGTTTTCCAAGTGGTTTCCTTTTCTTCTTTGAATTCCTTTCAATGTTGAATCTGGGTGCGTCAGGTGAAATGTTTAGGCTACCGATTATTTATTCAGGTGTTTAAGGTATTTTTAGTCATGAAGTTTCATAAGTTCTAGAAAACCTAAATAGGTGATGAGAATCATGAAAAATAAGCAAAGACAAAACATTTTTTCAAAAATCAAATCGAATCAGATAGTGCAGAAGATCAAGTGGTACCCAAAAATTAAAAGATTGATAACGGTTTTTTACAGTGTGTTGAGTGCTCAACAAGCTCTTCCCTGGTGCGTTTTCGTTGTCTAGGATGTGATTATAAATCCCTGTCAATCCCTGTTCCAATCTATCTGTGCGTTCTTTTTCTTATTTTGTCTTCATCTTTACCTACTCGACTACCAGTTCTAGGGCAACCTTGCCATTCTTAGTTTTCTACAGTTCCACCGCATCTATCCTTGCACGTGAGTGCACTTCCTATGCGATGCTAACTTAAATTTTGTATAGTTCCTTGGTTGGTATATTTTCTAGTACCATTTCTACCTATGCTAGATCCTTAAGTGGTGTCTAGGCTATGGTCTCGTCCATCTGCAACATCTATGGTGTTACTTGGAAGCTTAGACTTGTCTACGCTATAGTATGGATGGTGTGTTCTTCGCTCATCATGGAAATTTCCTCTATTTATGTCATTGAGGGGAAGGGTTATGTTCCCCTTTCATTCCTTTGTGTTTCTTTTTTTTGTTCAAGGACCTACCTGATGTTGGCCAACTCATTCTGTATTATCCCTCGTTGGTGTTGGGCCTCTTCAAATTCCTCGGATGTGCGATCTTGTACTCTTTATACAATGAGTTTAGAATCATCCTTGGTAATTGTGTACTCAAGTAGATTCTTATGAGACTTGGACTTCTTCCACGACCCCCCAGTATGTATAATCGGTCATTTGGGTGGCCATGTTTCTTGTGGAGTAGCTGTCGAAGGGGTTTCATGTCTCAATGTGTCCCCCCTTCCTTTTTCTTCTTGCATTGAGGAAGTGTCCTTATTTCCTGCCTATGCATCCTTCTTTGGAGCACTTCCCTTCTACTGCATTGGCTTCTAACTGGGCTTCCCACGGTGTGTCAACTTTTTGGGTGCAACGTTGTCTCCTGCAGGTGTCTTGGATGACCCTACTTATACCTCCTTACCTTTTGGAATTTCCTTGGTAATGATTAGTATCATCCGGTCATCCTGCTAGTCACGTATTTCCATTTCCACATCCTCTACATTGATACAGTATCGTGGCTGCAACCATTGTTTCATTGGATCCCTACACAATTGGATCCACATGTTGTGATATGTAGCCCTAAAGTTGGATACTCATTGATATTGTACGACTACTTCTGGAGTTACCCTCCAAGTGTTGGCTATGCTCTCCTAGATGTCACTGAAGTAATGCAAAAAGGTACCTATGTTTCCACTTCTCTTTGGATTTGACATGATCCCCATTAATGTATACTGCATTTCATGACAACGACCTACTCTATCACAAAATTAGGAGTAGTGAGGCTCCCTCCACCCGATTAGTGCTTTGAGAATTATAAGCCATGAATAATGGAACTATGTTCCCAATTCCTGTGCATCCTTGTAGTCATCGAGGAACAAGTTCAGTAGGTATGGGTCCAAACAGAACATGGTGTCATTTATGCACTGATTTGCAACTATGAAAACCCTTGCAGGGACTTCCTCCTTGCAACATTTCCTTAAACATTTGCAAGCCATGAGTTTTGTGGCCATCATGGTGGTTGTGTTTTTTAGTCTTTTGATGATGATCATGTGCGAGCCTCTCTCTATCTTGTATGTTTTCTTCATCTCTTCTTCTAGGGCATTTTCTTTAGTTTTGTCATCTAGGTGTTGCACAGGAATTTTTCCCATTGATGGGAGACTTGTGATGAGCTCAATCAATTCTATGTCGATCAATATGGTTTCTTCCATCCATAAGAAGCCTCCATGGAGGACTTCCAACAACTACTTGATGTAGTTATTCACTTCTCTCCCCCTTACAAAGTGGGGAATCTCCACAATTTTCAGGATCCATGTGTTTGCTAGGCCTGTTGCCCATTACTTTGGTTGCATCATGGGGTCTCCAAAGGGTCCTATGCCTATTATTTCCACATAGACATGCTATGAAATTTTAGAGAATTTTTCAGTTTCCGATAGATCATGGTCTTTATATCTCAGTTTTTCCATGCAACCCAATAGCATTGGTGTGGCATGCACTCTCTCTAGAATGTGCAAAAATACAATTAGGGCGTCGAGCTTCTTGCATGGGGATAGTGTGATGGGTTGTTTTCCCTTTCTTCTTAATGGTGTGCTAGAGGTCCCAACCTCTTCTTCTCTATCTTCTGCACTTGACTCTAACTTCCCAGTGATGTATTCAAACAATCCTTCCTGTTGTTGTGTGGACCCTGCCTTAGGTTGTGGTCTTGGCGCAACAACATCTGTGCACTCCCTGAAGTCACCATTCTTTCTATGGGATACCTCGACCCTCATAGGTTGTTTTAGGTTTCCTACATCGATTATTTTGTGTCCTTGCACACTATCGTGCGAGTCGATTTCAATATTAGTTGTCCTTGGGGCTTGTTCTTATTCCTCAACTAGTGTATTTCTCACTGGTTTGACCTACAACGAGGGAATTACATCAAAATCCATGATTCCCTCTCTCTATTCCATTTTCGGATCTTCCTCCATGGTTTCTTATGGTGACCTAAGACTGTTTCATGTTTTCCATGTGTTTTGGCTTGGTGTGTTGACCTTTGGGGGTGCCATTGTGGGTACTGCTTGATTTTTAGAATAGCTTCAACTGGTTCGATCTCTACACTCACTTGTTTTCTTGTCATATGTGTGCTCTCTAGCTCCGTGAACTTGCAATTTCATAATAAGCCTTGCTTAGCCTATGCTTCCCCTTTATATAGAGTGTGCCCTAAAATCCCCGAATCTTCTCGGGGAAGCTTCTCTGGTTGTGATTATTGTGTTAAATCTTGTCGAGTATGCTTCATGTAATTCCATTAATGCCCCATTTCACACATTTTTTCCTAATGATTTTTTTTCACTTTTCTGATCGTTGGTCCCTTTTCTGGTGTGTTATTCATTTATGCTATGATTTTTTCTTAGTGTGTGGTGTTTTTCTTTCTGTAAACCATATGTTGCGTGTAGTCAATTTTTCCTTTTGTCGTGCTTAGTCCACTATCTCTATGCATGATATTTCCTAGTATTTTTGTATTTCTTTTTCTGTCTTTTTTCTCCTTTTTATTTATTTTTATCATTGTTTTGTTCTACTCTACTATAGTACACTATATACATGCATTTCTCACTTCATTGTAACTTCTAAGCATTAGGAGGTTGACTTTCCCTGTATAGTTTCGATTGACTGTCATTGATCATTCCTTTCAGTTCTGTTCCTACTATATCTTTTATTTGGACATATTCCCCATTCGTGAAAATCTTTACTTCATAGGGCCCTATCCAATGCATTCTAAATTTACCAAGATGTTGGAAACAATTACTGTCATAGAGTAGGACTAAGTTTCCTTCCTTAAAATATTCCTCTTAATAGGTTTTTCATGCCAGGATTTGTCTCTTTCTTTTTGTACCTCCTGGTGAAATCCTACTAGAAACCTGTCTTATTCCATATCCATGAGTTGATTTCACCTTTCTTGTACTGCACCTCTTTCTTTCATGTTGGTAATTGTTGCCACGCATAGACTAGGTACAGGAAATTCCAAAGGCACCACTGCTTTTTTCCCATACACCAATATGAATGGTGTATGTCCTGTCAACTTCTTACATGTGGCCATGTATGCCCATAGTACTATTGGTATTTTCAAATCACAATCATCCCTATTTACATTTCATATCTTCGTCATCGCATCCTCCAAGATCTTATTGAAATATTCTACTGTTCCATTTTCTTGAGGATGGTATGGTGTGCTCTTTTGGTGGTAGAATTCAGACTCCTCAGTCACATCCCTAATAGTACCATTGATAAATTGATTTCCTTGGTCACTCATCAAAATCCTTGGCCACCAAAATTTGGTGATCACTTTCTCAAACAAGAAGTGTTGTGTTGTCTCTGCACTATAGAATTTTACTGGTGCTACTTATTCCCACCTTGTTAAGTATTCAATTGCAGTAATGCTATGTCTATCTCCTGACCTTTTGTATGGTGGATGGATTGGTCCAACAAATTCTATGTTGGAAAATATTTAACAAACAACGAATACTTGTCATTGATGGAAAGTACAATAATGAAGATGGCAAAGATCAGCATAATCAGCAGCAAAAGTGATCGTTTGATCAACAATTCAGAATTCCGGATGACTGTTAGATCTCAATGTAGACATGAAGAGCACGCAGATATGAAGAATATATCTCGAGCGTTAGATCCGAGCACGAGGATCGGCCATCGTAGGATCCAGGAGAATCTGCACGATCTTTAAAAGTGCAAGGTGAAGCGAGTTCGTGAAATCATGAAATCTTGATGCAGACACAATGAAGACTTGCAAAATCACAAAAATATCCTGACCATCAATACACCAAAAGTCATGGACCATTGATCTAAGCTCCATTTTGGAGTTTCGCCTATTGAAACTTGGTGTGAGAAGAACCTCCATTGAAGGAATTGCGATATGCGAAATTGTGATTTAATCACAGCCGTCAGATCAAGGTTTATTCTAGACCATTGATCCAGCTCCATCTCGGAGCTTCGCAACTCGTGACTTGGAGAGGCAAGAAACATGACCATCGAAATCACAATATGCGAAATCGCGATTTAGTCGTAGCTGTCAAATAAAGACTAGATCTGGATAGTCAAATCATAGGACAAGTCACTGACTTGAAGTCAATGGAGCATGGTGTGGAAACTCACGAGATGCAAGATCGTGATAAGACCTGGACCGTCTGATCTATGGAGATTTCAACCGTTGATCAGACTCAATGAATTTTATAAACTCGCGAGATCTGAAGCTCCTTTTGGCACAACCTATGGTCACCACGTGTGGTCATGTGGAGGAAGGACCTAGTGCAGATAAGATCTGCCTCAGCATTTCAGGGATTGCGTATGGGAGTGTCAAGACACTGGATCATACGAATGTTGAAATACCAAAAATATGAATTTTCGGTGTAACCAGAGGTCACCACATGTGGTCATGTAGAGGAGGGAGCTAGGGAAGACAATCTTCTTTTAGGAGCTCATGACATGGAGACTCAAGATGTCTCATCGCAAAATATCTGAATTACGAAAGTGAGAAACGGGTAAATAACGACAATACTATTCAGAGTTAATCCAATAGTGCAGGTGAATTTGAGCATAATTGGAAGGCTACTATTGCACGACACAGTGAAACTACCAGAAACCAATGATGAGTTCTACTAGAGGACTCAAAGACACTTCGAGGTGATTGACAAAGGAGGTGAAGAGTCTCAAGGGATCAGCCAATAGAACAAAGACTATTCGTGGAGGCGATTGACAGATGGATGAGTGTTGAAGTCTATAACTGAAACATAAGGCATAATCTCAACTGTGCTAGAGAAGATGAGGAGTCTCAACTACCAGAAAGGTTGAGGAATCTCAGCAGAACACCCAGTGATGCTAGATGCATGGTGGGAACCACAAGAGAAGTTGAAGAGTTGTGATGATCAGGAAGAGCACTCAAGAGGTGGAGGATATCGATGCGGTGTGAGTATACAGAGGTATTGCGCACATTACATGCACAAGGTGCACAAAAGCTATAAATACACAATACAAAGAAGAGATGGGGTTGTCGTTGTTGTTGGAGTTGTCGTGGTTGTTGTTGTTGAAGGTAATTCATGCATGAAGGAGGAGGGAAGTTGTTATAACCCTAAATTGCACCACATATGCTTACCTGGTAGCAGGCCAACTCATTTCCCTTCTTTGCCAAAACTTTGCTGAACAACTCTTTGAAAATCTTCTTGTGTAAAGGCCCATGCGTCCTAACCCATTACTTCACACGTGTACACGCTGGCTGGCTCACAATAGCCCGCGTGTACCTACTAAAGCACGAAAAAAGGAAAGTTTCCGACGGAACAAAAAGATATGAGTGAGTTAACTGAAACTCTTGGCCATGCATGGCCAAGGGTTCATCCAAAACCCTAGCTCCTTCTAGCCTATAAAATAAGGGGTAGGGGTACCATTTGGAGGAAACAATATAGCGAAGAAACTTTTCCCATTTACGTATTCCATTGTCCCAACCCTTTAGCCTTTCCTCATGCCAAAGGAGATTTAATGCAAACAAGTTGAAGGACAGAAGAAGAGGAGCCCAGGATCAGATTCAAGGAGCAGTGGTCGGTCTCATCTTTTGTAAGTTGATTCACTTTATGTAATAAAAAGAATGTTTTTCCCATCCCAATTCATGAGTTGTCTATAATTTGATTAGTTTATGTTTGATTTCTAACACTTGAGTATAGAAGTAGCATGCATGCATAGTTGTTGTTTGTCTTGAGTGCAGGTCATTTTTGGAAGGAGTAACATAAACAAATAATCAAGCATAGTGGAGGATTTACATCAAACGCCGCTAATAAGGTAGGTGTTCCTTTTCCATGCATTTACTGAGAAAAAGGGATTTAAATCTTGGGATGTAGGTAAAAAAATAGTTTCTATTCGGTCAAATCTGCATGCAAAGTCTGACCCTAATTTGCTAGTCCATAGGGTGTTTTTCCCAACAACAGAATTGGCGACCATACTGGGGACAATACTCTTTAGGGTTCCTGGATTTATTTAATTTTTTGGGTAGTTTAAAGACTAGGTTTTCTATTTTTTCTTTGCCTGTATTTTCTTTTTCTGTAAGATATGAGCTAGCAGGGAGTCTGGTTTTCCATACCAGCCTTCCCTGACTTTTGCTTGACTATATTTTTCAGGATACATAGAGGTACACGTGCCCTATAGAAGGCCTGAATGCGTGTACCCACGCCCTATCCTTTGACAGCCCACGTGTGAATGCTAGCTGTAGAGATAGCAGTAGCATGTAGGAGTTTAGAGAACCTTAGAGGCATTCCTCCTCTTCCCTGTCAGAATCACACATTCTCAGGGGGTTTTCTGGAATCCTGTCTGATTCTTGCTTGTTAACAGTCCTATCTCAGATTGCTTATTTTTTTTTTTTTGCCTTATTATTTTTCCTTGCATTATTTGTTTTTTCTATTAGAAAGAGTATTCAAGCCTTCAAGGGATCTTGGTTATCAATACCAGAGGCCTCTTCCTGGTCTGGACTACCTATTTTCATATTTTTTCTTAGAATTTAGATATACACGTGGCCTGTACAAGGTTAGACCACGTGTACACACTCGTTGTCTCTGGTCAGCACGCGTTTTCACGCGTGCAGTTTGAGTGACAACAACATTCTTGTACAGGCTACTTTTTGTTCAAGGTGGGGCAGTCATCCCCTCCTTTGATAAGAAGTATTCCTCTCAGGTGTTTGAATCTATGTTTGAATAGTCAGTAGCTTAGGCTTCATCTTACCCTTAGCCTGCTTTTT
>ML832517.1:30489-46045 GCA_009831015.1 Picea engelmannii
TTATGGTTTTTAGACAAGCGTGAGAGTCATTGTTTTTTCAATTGCCTTTGTGTGATTCTTTAATCTGATTCTTTGCGATCTATGCTTTAATCCAGAATTGTTTTTCTTGGTTTTTTGTTTGTTGGTATTTTCCCTTTCTTGTTTTACTAGCACGTAAATAAAAAAAAATCTCTTTTCATTTTCTTCTTTGGTTGAAGAGTGTGTTTCTGCATCATTAGCTAGGGAAAAGTATCTTATTTCATAATTTTTTTTTAGTTCACTTAGATCATAAGTAGCTCATAGTCGAGTGAAATTCCTTTGAGTTTGCTGTCTAAAATCTTAGAAAAATTAAAAATCTTTCTTTGTGAAAAGTTGTTGAAATTTTGCATTTCGTAAAAGTTTTTTGTTTCCATCTTTTTCATTCATTTTTTTCTTTCGTATTTTACACATCATCAGTTTTACCCTCATATCCCTTGATGTAAGACAAATCCATAAAAGAAATACTAATTTTAAAATCTACTAGACTTTTATGTTTGTAGGGTTCACAAACTAGTTCAAGACTAGGGCCTTGGATTAGGTTGGAGAGGAAACTCTTCAAGGCCATTCAACACCAAACATTAGAATCTGAGATAGGGAGTGTCTAAGTCCAGTTTCATGGAATTCCAATTCCCCCTGCTATTTGGAAGGATATCTCTATGGACTTTATTACAGGCTTACCCAAATTGGGGAATAAATCAGTCATAATGGTGGTGGTGGATCGCCTTTCCAAGTATGCTCATTTTTGAACTCTTCACCACCCATTTACTCCATCCATGGTGGCTCAAATTTGCATGGACCGGGTCTTCAAGATTCATGGCATGCCGCACTCTATTGTTTCTGATCGAGACCCAACTTTCACAAGCAATTTTTGGCAAGAACTGATTAAGCTACAAGGCACAAAATTGCATCTCAGCTCAGGTTATCATCCCCAGATGGATGGTCAAATGGAATTTGTCAACAAGTGTTTGGAAACATATCTGAGGTGCTTTGCCTCTGAAAAACAACACCAGTGGGCTCAATGGTTACCCCTTTCCGAATGGTGGTACAACACTACATACCATACAGCCACTCGCATGACTCCTTTTGAAGCGGTATATGGACAGAACCCACCTTCAGTTCTCTCATACTTACCGGGTACCTCGAAGGTCCAGGTAGTTGACCAAACACTTACAGTTCAAGAGGATATCCTTTGTACCCTTAAAGAGAACTTGGTCATGGCACATAATAGAATGAAGCAGCAAGAAGATCAAGGTCACTCTGAACGTCAATTTGCAGAAGGGGATCAAGTGTTTCTGAGACTGCAACCATATAAGAAAACGTCCCTCAAGGCCGAGCATTGTCAGAAGATAGCACCCAAATTTTATGGCCCTTACACAATTCTCAAGCGTGTGGGACAAGTCGTATATCAATTATCTCTGCCCAGTCAGTTGAAGCTACATCCTATTTTTCATGTTTCATGCTTGAAGAAGGTGATTGGAACTGGGTGCCAAATTAAAACCAACCTTCCAGAGTTAGCTGAAGAAGGATCCATTTGGCTATAGCCAGAAGAAATTTTGGACTAGCGTGAGTGTCACCTGCGTCAGAGAACCATCAAGGAAGTGCTAGTACAGTGGAAAGATATGACTCCAACAGATGCCACTTGGGAACCAGCTACCATTCTGCAGCAGTTTCCACATCTCGAGCCTTGAGGACAAGGTTGTTTTTAAGGGGGCATACATGTTAAGTTCCTAACCTGCACATAGGTAGATCAATGTATTCATATGTAATAAAGGTCAATATTAATAAGTCCTTTCAATAAAATAGAATAAGGCAGATGTAAGAAGACCTAATAGAAGCTTCCGCTTCTAGAAGGATTTTCCTCTATATGCTTCTCTTAATAGACATATTTAGTATAAATAAGGGTCGAGGGTATGAAAATTCTAGCTTGGAGATTATTGTAACAGAGCACTTCTCGATTAGAGGTTGCCCCCTCGAAGAGGCCTGAGAACATTGCTTTCTGAATCGAAGTGCTATTTCTACTGCTATTCTTATATCATTTATGTGTTATTGTGAAGATTATGCTGGATATTTTACTGTTATTCTTCCATTTCTATCATTTTATTTCTGTACTGCATATTTTATATATCTGGTATATTGCACCTGTTTCCTTGAGAAGTTCGGAGATGACAAGTCTCCTGAAGTTCTAGTCATGGAGTTTTCTAGTTTAAAAATGAACCCCAAAGAAAAGATCAAAGACTTTAACCAAAGGTTCCTGACACTAAAGAACTGAATCCCCATGGATTTGATGCCTATCGAGAATCTTAAATTGCATACTACACGAAAGCCTTACATCAAAACATAACCATTTGGGTAAAGAGGTCCAAGAAAGCCACATTGATAGAATCCTTCGAAGAGGCCAGTCAGATCGAGAAAGACATTCTTAGCTTAAAAGACACTACCAGTAACGAGATAGATACTAGTTCATCCTCCAAGAAGAAAATTGAAATTCTTCCTAGACCTCCCCAAAACAAAGCTCAACCTGAGAGTTCATATTTAGAAAACTTATAGAAAGTCATTCAGAAATTATCCAATCAAGTTAGAGATTTGAAAAAGTTTGTTGAAGAAGCTTCTTTAAGAAAAGGGTCTTACAAACCCCCTTTTAGAAAGCCTTTTCCGACAAACCAACCTAACTCAAATTCTGAAGGCCTAAATCTAGAAAGCCTACAATTTGATATTCAAACGATCCTAGAAGCACACAATAACTTGATTCCTCCCGATATTCCTAAATAAGTAGTTTAACAAGAGACGATAGAAGAATATGAATCCTCTCCGAACATTTTCGGACATTTTTCGGATAGCATTTTTCAAGCTAATTTCGAAACAGTGCATCCTTACAATACCAGGAGCAAGACAACAAATAAGCCTTCTTCCGAAATTATGACGACTTTGCCTCCAAAATAGTCTAAATCGATTGAGACTAAATAGAATTTAGTAAACCCAAGTTTAGATTATGATTTGATTGAATATCTAAAAAAAATTAGGGCTAACATTTATGTTTACGAGTTATTGAAATTCTCTTTTCTTCTGCAAAAAATGCTGCAGAATATTGCATAGAACAACAAAAATAGCAATCCGAACAGCAACAAAGGTGTTCAAAACAGCCCCAAAAATCCTCAGAAGGCCTCCACCAAAACTACATCCGAGCCTCATGATAAAAAAGACCTTGCTGTAAATAATGTAACAAATGTAGATAAACCAGTTTCAGAAGCTACGATTAAAAAACAACAAACTTCTACTGTTATTACTCACATAAATGTCCCTCCCTTTTTGTTGACTTTCGAAATTTTCAACAGGAATGTACATAACTATATGGTAGACTCGGGTGCGTCATCTAACATAATGCCTTAGTCTGTCTGTCAAAAGATTAATGCCGAAGTTCAACCATCCATCTTGAAAATTATCCATCTTGATCGAACTAGTGTTAAAGTGATAGGCGAATTAAAAAATGTGCTCATAAGATTGTCATCTAATCCTAAAGTCCATCAAGTGATTGATATCATTGTTGTAGATATCCCAGAATTTTATGGTTTGTTTTTAAGTAGAGATTGGCTAGAACAATTACATGGCTATTTTGCGACGGATTGGTCTCACTTGTGGCTTCCCGAGAATGGAAAGCCTAACAAACTCAAGGTAAATCGTGAATGTTATCTAAAGTTCACAGTAACTGATTTAAATGATCCCAATGAACCATTCACTCCTGTGAATTCGCCCGAAATACAGGGGATGGATACTTTTTTCGGCAATTTCATGGCCGAAAATTCTACCATCACTAACCTGAAACAACAATCTGAATTTATGACATGCACATAGTCAACAGCCTTCTCTCAGTGGTCACATGCACCCGATGAAAATCAAATACGGTCTCTTTACTTTGATGGGTCAAAATCAAAGGAAGGAGTCGGTGCAGGGTGCGTGTTCATCAATCCAGCAGGTAACAAGACTCTGATTGCTTACTGGTTAGAATTTGAATGTACAAACAACACGACCGAATATAAGGCACTCCTGCAAGGCCTCAGAAAAGAATTAGATATGAACATTAAAAATTTGACCGTCTTTGGTGATTCAGAAATCGTGGTTAGACAAGTAAAAAATTCTATCCACTGTTTATCTCCGCACCTTAAAATCTATTAGACTGAGGTATGGAATTTGATGAACAAGTTTTCCACATTTAACATAAATTCTATTCCTAGATTGAATAATTCAGAAGTTGATTTGTTAGCTAACGTCGCTTCAAAACTTTTTCCTACAGAAGGCTTATCTCCGAATGCATTTTCCGTCGAACTGTTGTTCAGACTGTCCGTTCCAGACAACATTACGAATTGGAGAGTCTCAAATGATGATCAACAGATCATAAGTTTTCTACATATGGAAGAAACTTTCCAGGGCGCATTGATCGACGAAGGTACCCATGATGAAAATCTTCACAACTTTACGGTAATACCAGATACGAGATCCCCAGAATCCACATCAGACATGGTAAAATCTATCCCAAAATCTGTGGTTAGGTTAGAAAACTTTTATGATCTTCATGATAAGTTCAGAAAATTAGTGAATTGTAAAATGAATAGTTACTCTTTGACACATGAAAAATTAAATTTGGGAACTAAAGATAACCCACAGTACATTAATTTAGGGTTGGGGTGTTCTGAGCAAGAAAAAGTAGCATTTATCAAGTTGTTTAAGGAATTCAAAGATGTTTTTTCCTGGACGTACGACGACCTAAAAACCTTTGGTCCTAACATCATGCAACACACTATTCCCATGAAACTGCAAACCCAACGTTTTCAACAAAAGTTAAGGAAAATGCACCCAAAACTCGAACCAACGGTCAAGAAGGAATTAAACAAACTCCTGAATGCTAAAATAATCTTCCCAGTTAGGCATACACGATGGGTCAGAAAGAAGAGTGGTGAAATCCAACTGTGTGTCAATTTTTTAAATATTAACCAAGCGTCTGATAAAGACAAATACCCTTTCCCTCCCATGGAACAAATCCTTCAACAAGTTTCTGGCTCTGAAAGATTATCCTTGTTGGATGGTTTTTCAGGGTATAACTAAGTCCTTATGTTTCCCTTAGACCAGCTCAAAACTACTTTATGTACCCCATGAGGCACTTACGCTTATAGAAAGATGCCTTTTGGACTCATAAACGCCGGTGCCACTTTTCAGAGAGCAATGGACATCACTTTTCATGGCCTAATCAATCAATTGGTAGTATTTTACCTAGATGACATCATTGTCTTCTCAAAAAATAAATAATATCATCTAGCTCATTTAAGATCTGTTCTATGGCAATGTCGTAAGTATGAAATTTCTTTAAATCCTAAAAAATCTGTCTTCGCAGTAGAACAAGGTAATCTCCTTGGATTCATTGTATCGAATGAAGGGATGATTATCAACCCTGAAAGAACCCAAGTCATTTCGAAACTGCCCCCTCCCTCATCAAAAAAGTCGATGCAATCTTTCTTAGGACAGATAAACTTTGTTAGAAGATTCATCCCCATCTTTTCATAAATGGTGAGACTATTACAAAACTTAATAAAAAAGGATGTACAGTACCATTGGGGAACTTTAGAAAGCCAGGCTTTTGATTAAAAAAAAAAGGCCATAATATAAACTCCTTCTCTAATGAGCCCCGATTTTTCGTATGACTTCACCCTCTACACGTTTGCCCCTGACCGATCTTACACTGCTGTCCTAACTCAAAAGAACGCTAAAAACAACGAAGTCCCAATTGCCTTTATGAGCTCAACCTTCAAGGGGGAAGAACTTAATTACCCAGAAGTAGATCAACAATCTTATGCTATTTCAAAGTAGTAAAATACTTTCGATCTTATCTGTAGAAATCTAGGACGAAAATCATTGTCCCTTACCCGGCTGTCAGAAATTTGTTAGAACATAAAGAACTAGGTCAAAAAAGGGAAAACTGGGTCACATCCTTACAAGAATATGACATCTAAATCACCCCAGCACAGATTGTAAGAGGCCAAGGTTTATGCAAGTTGGTCGTCGATTCAGTTGTAGGAAAGTAAGAAGAAACTGATATGTTAAATCCAGGACAACACTATCAAAATCAAATTTGTTGTGCGCAAAACCCTATTAGTTCCTGGTACAATGACATAAAATTTTGTTTTATACATGGATCAAATCCTCGTCACCTTGATCCCACAAAAAGGAGAGCACTAAGATTAAAATATGCTTCTTTTTAGCTGATTAATGGTATTTTGTTTCGTCAAAATTTTGATGGAGTACTTATGCATTGTCTTGAAAAAGATGAAGCAGAAAAAGTCTTATTGGAATTACATGAAGGGGAAGCTGCTAGGCATTTCGGTGGAGACACCACTGCCCATAAAGTATTAAGAGCAGGTTATTATTGGCCTACCCTTTTTAAATATGCTCATGCCTTATGTCAAAAGTGTGTTATCTGTCAAAAGGCATCCAGACGGATACAGAAACCAGCATTCCCTTTGCAACCAATTTCAGTAGACTCCCCTTTTCAGCAGTGGGGTTTGGATATTATAGGCTCGATCAATCTGCCATCCTCGCAGCAACATAAATACATCATAACAGCGACAAATTATTTCACTAGGTAGTCCAAGGCTGCCCCATTAAAAGATGTAAATACCATCCAGGTAATATCCTTCTTGAATTCAAATATTATTACTCGTTTCGGTATCCCTAAATGCCTTGTATTTGACAATGCTTCTTATTTTTTCATCTCTTGAAATGAGTGATTTCGCTCTAGAAAAAGGAATTAAATTAAAATACTTTGCCAGCTATTACCCCCAAGGAAATGGTTTGGCAGAATCAACTAATAAAAATATGATCAAAATTATCAAGAGAACGGTCTCCGAAAACCATAAAAATTGGCATAATGCACTATTAAACGCAATCTGGGCTGATAGAGTAACTCCTAAAACTACTGTGGGTAACTCACCTTTCTTTCTCGTTTACGATAGGGAAGTGATTCTTCCACCACATGTCCTTCTTCCATCTCTGCAGTTATCACAGAAGGTACAGGAAGAAGATTGTCCCCCTTTGAAGAGTTGAATTAATGCTTTGTTAAAGTCAGAGGAAGTAAGGGCGCAAGAAAAACGAAAATTGGATCAACATCAACTCATTATTAAAAATTGGTTTGATTCCTATTCTGCCTCTGACAGAAATTTTGAGGTAGGTGACCTTGTCCTAAAATGGGAAAAACCTCTCGAGGGAAAAGGAGAGCATACTAAATTTCAGAACTTGTTGTTGGGGCCATTTTTAATTTCTTAGAAACTAGGTCTTAGTTCCTTTCTCTTACAAAATTTAGAGGGACAACTAGACACCTTCCTGGTGAATGGCCAACCTCTAAAAAAGTACTTTGCTTGATGACATTCCCATACACCCTCTGTAAATATTTTCTTTTTGTTTTTGCTGTGTGTTTTTCCTTTTCTGGTTTGTTTTGATTTTTGCCTATCAGTCTTTCTTTTGAAACACATATGCCTGCACCACGGGCTAGCTCAGACAAAGATAACAAAAAAAATTCCCCTCGAAAATGACTGCTGAAAGATGTTAAAACATCAATTTCTATATTTCCCTAAATTCGCAGCCCTGTTGAAGATGACTTGTTGTTTGAAAATCATCTTCTTGATTTCAATTTGCAACGAAGGTACTCACGATCATCTATAAAAATTCTTTTTACGTTGTCCCTGTTATTTAAGAGAACAACTCAATGATGTCTCCCTGTTCTTGAAAGTTGGTTTTATTAGTAAACAAATTCTAGATCTTAATGAAGGACATCTGAAATTTTTTTTAAGGTCTGTAACATATTAAGATGTGTTAAAAAACTAGAATTTTTCAGCGTCACCCCGCTCTATTAAATATCTTTAAAAACTAAATAAATCTTCAGAGAGCTGTGTGAGGTGCTTGTAAACCCATCGAGACACTGAACAGGTCTGTTGGCAACTGGTAAATGCATGCATGACGCCAGGATAACTTCACCAGGGTAATGAACAGGCCCGCTGGCAACCAAGCAATGTCAGGTAAAAGAGAATTCTCAGATATAGATTTTGTTTTGACCTTAAATGTCCTTCGTTCTAATATGGTATTTCTTGAAAGGATACAGATATCTGAGTGGGTTAATTGACATCCCTGTCGAGGCTATGGACACCTGCTGGCAATAGCATCCCTGTCAACAATATTGAATATTTTAACTTTAACATCGTGGCTATCTTTTGTTAAGATTGTCATTAGTTTTCGTCTCTTTAAAAATAATAGTTGTTTGAAACTAGAATGCATTATAATTAGTTGCGATGTTCAGACAGTTTTTCAGTTGTTTTCAATTCGAAGTTTTTTCTAATTATTCTAATTTGAATTCGTTCATTTCTAGAGATAACTGCTTCTCCCACCATGTCACCATTGTTGGCAGCAAGTATATAATCATCATTTTTATAAAAGCTTCCCACACAGGGTCTATGAAATTTTACTACTCTTCATAATAATCTCTCTAAACGATAGTTTCAAATCGTTGCATTTTACCTATCATTTATTCATGCTTCGTTTTCATGACTGAAAGCATGAAAACTAGCAACTATCGTCATCGTTTTGTCTTAAATTTCCATTGAAAGCATGTCGTTTCTGATAGAATTGCGATTTCTTGCTATGGACGTGTTGCTCTCATTGTTTATGATCTTTTCGATTCTAATAATGCCTAAAAAACTTATGGTTGTTTGAACGAAAGACCCCCATCAATTGGTATTTGATTTTTGTATTATGTTTGGTTTGATGATTGACCATATTTCTTTCATGGAAACTTTGGCTTTTAAATTTTTGTAAATCACCTATCTGTGCAATTAAATTTGGATGCACACACTATGTTTTAAAGCACTCTATCCCAGCATGTACCCAATGCCAAGGTGGAATATGTAGTACAGAATGCCATCACTCCTGAGTATGGTCTCGGGCTTCACGATTTTTCTCCCACGCATTGTGATTAACACTTTGCCCACCATTTGAACTATCACAGCATAGTATCAATGAGGCTCGGGGCTATGGATCTGTGGCCTTTTTCAAAACCCTACTTGTGAGTTATGTGTTAATACCCATCCATTCTGCATGGCTCCAGTGGTAAGTGTCGATCCGAATGGCGTCCAGACTCTGCTTTCATGTGATAACGCTAGGGAAGATTTGGAAAGGAACGGTTGGCGTTTGTTCATCAAAAAATTCAAGGGCTTTAACCTCTAGGTTGCCCAAGAGTTTTCCTTAACCTTTGATGTCTATAGGGGAAAGATTGGTGATGTGCAGTTAGAAGTTACAGAAGAGTTCTTAAGCCAAGCCACGGGATTGCTAGCAGCTGGTCAGAAATGGTTCAAGAATGCGAAAGTGGAGGAGGTCCCTTGGACGTTACTATTTACCTCACGCAAAATAGCTAGTTGTGATTGAGGTATGCCGATTTCATTCTTGAAACCTATATGGCATGATTTACTTGTTGTAGTGAAGCAATTCGTCACGTGTGAGGGTCGATTCGGACTGGTTTTCCTGTATCATCTCTACCTCCTTATGAGTTTTATTGTCTTTCCATTGAATATGCCTTACTACCTGCTTAGAAGTCTGTATAAAATGGGCAAATGGTTTAGGAAGAAGAGGTCTAATTTGATTTTATTCCATCATGGTTTAATTAAAATTATCCTCATGCACCAGTTGCAATTACAAAACGATTGTTGGGATGCATTCATTTCACGAAATGGCTTTGGCAACAGTGAGTTGGGACAGGTAGATAAATCGATCATTGTTGAAACCCTTGTGAATCCTATAGCCTATTCTCCACCACTCCATGTGATCCAGGTGAATATCGGGGGCCACCCACCTTTTCCAAATGGCTCAAAACAGTTTTCTGGCCATTTTGGCATTTTACTATTTTTAGCAGGTTTTCACTTCCGGGGCCATTTTGAGGGCCTAAATGAATTTTTTTCGATATCAAGGTTCTCAATGATAGTAGAAGGCATGCTTTAGCCCCCAAAATGAATCTCCTCGATGATACCTTTCCAATGAGATATCACACACCTAAAACAGAGATCGTATGCAAAAGTTACGACCCTGGGAAGTTGATGCACCAACTTACCCAAACAAGGCCCACATGACTTTTGGCGCTTCATCTCCTAGGGTTAGGTTTTTGGATGTCTAGGACTTTTGGAATTCCTGATTATTGTAAAAATGCCTCCAGAGCCTCATTGTAACCATCTTCTGGTGAATGCGAGTAGCTGTCACATCTCTTCTCAGAGATAAGCTGCCACCATTCTAGCGAGTCTTTCACTCTGTATTTTTACAATCTCTGTACATTTCTTTGATTAATAGAAATCATGTATTACTGTATATATGTGTTTATGGTTGCATCTCTGATACATTTATGTTATATTATTGAATATCTGCAATATCTCTATGCATTTCTTTATTATATCTCCGCTCTCATTTTATGCCGAAAATAATCCGGATCACCAGGCCTGTGATCTTACCCCTAATAATGAACCCTCAACCTACCCTGATGTCACCCAAAAAAACAATCAACCAGGTTCACATCCAAAGGATATCACTAAAAATGTTAAAAAAAACTATAGGAAAGAAGCTAAAGGGCAGTATTGATGTTAATTTCAAGAACAAAAGGGTTGGTTGTTTAATTTCTCGATGTGCTCAAAATAAGTTGAAACCCTGTACAGACACAATCAACACGATTGAAGTGAGTGAAGACTTAGATTAAGAAATTGAGAAATTCTTGGCTTAAGAGGACCCTGTGTCATACAGGCTCTACCCTAACCGACCCTATGACTATGTAAAGAATCTGCCTCCCTGTCTAAAGGACAATCTTGAATTTCCTGGCATCCAACACTGTGATAAGCCTACCATTCACATGGAGGATTCTACGATCCTTAATGTTGTTAGCGCTAATGCAAATTCCTTATAGTCATAGTGCGATGAGTTTCGATCGTGGATGGACAGGTACTATGTTGATGTTCCATTGCTTCAGTCATGACTCAATTCTTTAAGATACCAAGTCGATAGGTTGAAAAATGAAAAGAACAGACTCGAGTCCATTATCCAAGGGAAGGAGAAACGATTGAAAACTACAGGTCGTGTCATTCTCAAGAATGTAGAGGCAGCAATAGCTATCATAAATTGCAAAAATTTTTGATATGTTTTAATTCCATGATTTGAGGTATGATGTTTTTAAATTTTAGCATGATTTTGTCACTCTTAAGTTAGGATATTTGATTTGATTGAATAGATTATTTTTCTTATTAAGATTATTTTGTTTTATTTATTTAATAAAATATGATTGTATTTGCTATTATAACTAGCTACATAATCGTAAGATTTTGTAGCCAGTTAAAAAAATTTGAATTGTTTGATTTGACAATTGAAAACATATATGAAATCTTCTCATTTTCATCTGTTTTCAGGATGATTACGGAGCCCATGATTGGAAGGAGATATGAGGCACTTTTTGAGCTCTCCCAGCCATGTCAACTTTTTATTTTGAGTAAATTAGACTATTGGTAGTTTTTGATATTTAGTAAAATCAGGGTGGTTGAATCCCCCATTATTTTTGAAACCAACATGATCTTATCAATAGGAAACAATTATGTTTCCTGAAACCTATATAAACCTATTATTTTGTATACATTGGATCATCTCAGCCTGGGGAAAGACTATGGATGTTTCACTACAGACTTGAATGGAATATAATACACATCACAACTTTAGCTTTTTTTGTATAATATTTTTATTCAAGTCCTGTTTATTTCAATTTGTTAATATATTATGATTACTTTGTCGTCGTGGTTTATTATCAGTTGGTATGATTAAAGATTATATACTATCTATATTTTCATGTCCCAAATATAACACATAGTAATCATTAGTTCAATTTGAATTAAGAGATTTATCTCTAATTTCGATCAAACATTTATACGCAAGTTCTCACAGGAAGAATTATCTTTTTGTGGCTTCTTGTAAAATTATAAGATTACTGTGACTCAATCTATTATGTGTTCTATTATTATGATTCAAACTTCATCACTACTGCTTCACATTTATTAGGCGCAGTTTTAGGATTTGTCGCAGGTTTATCTCATCAGATAAGGTGACCGGATGCTACACATTGAATAGATATTGGATGCAATAACATGTCAGTCTGTTATTTGATTTCGTTAGTATAATAAATATAGAAGCTTCCTGTAGTTAAAATACTTTCTACCATCTGTTATTTCTTTTGTTTAATTAGATAGTTTGATATTCGACTTCTTAAGTATAAACATCTAAGAAAACAAATCAAAAGATTAGATATTAGTTTTACTGTTGTTTAAAAAATCAATTTACATTGGATTTTCACGGATTTAGATTAAAATTCGTAGTTTGTATACATTATATATATCTTATAAAAATAATTATTGTATATATAAATGGTACATATATATATATATATATATAGTTAATTGTATTTATAGATTTTAGAAGTTGTTATTTATTAGGTTATTGTTTGTCCTTTGGTTATTTTTTCTTTCTTTAGGACTTAGATCGACTAACGGAGCCACAAAACCCGTCAGGCTGATTTAATCCAAACGGCTTGAGTTAATTAGACAACCCCGGACCAGACTCACTCTTCCAGTTGATGAGCGGTCATTTTCGCCCATCAACAAATCGTGCTAGAAGGAGGGCCTGAAAAATATTAATGGCACGAGGAGGTCGTAAGACTCCTCCCCCACGTACCCGCTCACCTATAATAACTCGAAGTCATTCATACGACAACATTGTCCCTTAAACAACAACCACATCAAACGATGATCTATGGATCACAGTTGAACCAGTAACTCCAAATCCCCCAGGTGGTGACATACAAGAGATTGTTTGTCAGTCCCTCATAAGAACGCACAATGCCTTAACCTATATCATGCAACCAATTCAACCTTTGAACCAACTATTAGAATTCTCTGATATCAGAGAAAAACTCGTAGGTATTGATCTTACCTTAAACCCTACAGATACGGATCATATCCTCACTCTTGCAGTAGGAGGGTCCGGTATTCCACCATCACCGCCCCCTTCATCTCCTTCTTCTTTTGGAGAAGAATCCTTAGATGAAGGCAATTCCTCATCTCAGCCTTCGACACCACCCACACCTATGTCCAATGTGAACAATATCGCTAGACCCTGGCTCAACCAAGATGCAGTGGCCATACTTGGTCCCCAACATCCTTTACCTAAACACTCGGAGAAATCGCTCCCTAAATTTCACCCAGATTCCAAATAGATCGCTGAAGATCACATCAAAAAGTTTATGCTAGCCATTAGAATCGGTAGTGTTGAACATGAAGATGTAGTCTGTAGGTTGTTTCTCTACACCTTTGAAGGCAATGCCTCTACCTGGTACTTTTCCCAACAACCCCACACCATCGTGTCATGGGATAAATTTGAGTCTTGTTTCCTTGAGAAGTTCGGAGACGAGAAGTCTCCTGAAGTTCTAGTCATGGAGATTTATAGTTTAAAAATGAACCCCAAAGAAAATATAAAAGACTTTAATTAAAGGTTCCTGACACTAAAGAACCAAATCCCCATGGATTCAATGCCTGCTGAGAATCTTATAATTGCATACGACACGAAAGCATTACATCAAAACATAGCCATTTGGGTAAAGAGGTTCAAGAAAGCCACATTGATAGAAGCCTTTGAAGAGGCCAGTCAGATCGAGAAAGACATTCTCATCTTAAAAGACACTACCAATAACGAGAGAGAGACTAGTTCATCCTCCAAGAAGAAAATCGAAATTCTTCCTAGACCTCCCCAAAACAAAGCTCAACCTGAGAGTTCAGATTTAGAAAACTTACAGAAAGTCATTTAGAAATTATCCAATCAAGTTATATATTTGAAAAAGTCAGCTGAAGAAGCTTATTCAAGCAAAGGGTCTTACAAACCCCCTTTTAGGAATCCTTTTCCTACAAACTGACCTAACTCAAATTCTGAAGGCCTCAATCTAGAAAGCCTACAATTTGTTATTCAAACGATCCTAGAACCACATGATAACTTGATTCCTCCTGAGATTCCTGAAGAAGTAGTTGAAAAAGAGATGGTAGAAGAAGATGAAACCTCTCTGAACATTTTCGGACATTTTTCGGATAGCATTTTTCAAGATAATTTCGAAACAGTGCATCCTTACAATACCAGGAGAAAGACAACAAATAAGCCTTCTACCGAAATTACGACGACTTTGCCTCCAAAACAGTCTAAATTGATTAAGACTAAACAGAATTCAGTAAACCCAAGTTTAGATTATGATTTGATTGAAGATTGAAAAAATCTTAGGTGATCCAGGTGGATATCAGTGGCCACCCACCTTTTCCAAATGGCTCAAAACAGTTTTCTGGCGATTTTGGCAATTTACTATTTTTAGCAGGTTTTAACTTCCGGGGCCATTTTGAGGGTCCAAATGAAGGTTTTTTGAGATCAAGGTTCTCAATGATAGCCAAATGCATGATTGAGCCCCTAAAATGAATCTCCTCGACAATACCTTTTGAACGAGCTATCACACGCCTAAAACGGAGATCGTATGCAAAAGTTACGACCCCGAGAAGTTGATGTACTCACTTACCCAAACGGGGCCCACATGAATTTTGGCGCTCCATCTCCTAGGGTTAGGTTTTTGGATGTATAGGACTTTTGGCATTCCCATTTGCTATAAAAGGGCCTTCAGAGCCTCATTGTAATCATCTTCTTGCGAATGCGAGTAGCCGTCACATCTCTTCTCAGAGATAAGCTGCCACCATTCTAGCGAGTCTTTCATTCTGTATTTTTACAGTCTCTGTACATGTCTTTGATTAATAGAAATCGTGTATTACTATATATCTGTGTTTATGGTTGCATCTCTGATACATTTATGTTATATTATTGAATATCTGCAATATCTCTATGCATTTCTTTATTATATCTCCGCTCTCATTTCGTGCCGAAAATAATCCGGATCATTAGGGCTAACATTTATGTTTACTAATTATTAAAATTCCCTTTTCTTCTGCAAAAAATGCTGCAGAATATTGCAGAGAACAGAAAAAATAGCAATCCGAACAACAACAAAGGTGTTCAAAACAGCCCCAAAATTCCTCAGAAGGCCTTCGCCAAAACTACATCTGAGCCTCATGATAAAAGAGACCTTCCTGTAAATAATGTAACAAATGTAGATAAACCAGTTTCAAAAGCTGCGATTAAAAGGCAACAAACTTCTACTGTTAGTACTCGCAGAAATGTCCCTCCCTTTTTGTTGACTTTTGAAATTTTCAACAGGAATGTACATAACTATATGGTAGATTCAGGTGCTTCGTCTAACGTAATGCCTTGGTCTATCTGTCAAAAGATTAATGCCGAAGTTCAACCATCCAGCTTGAAAATTATCCAACTTGATCAAACTAGTGTTAAAGTGATAGGCGAATTAAAAAATGTGCTCATAAGATTGTCATCTAATCCTAAAGTCCATCAAGTG